>VXBZ01006972.1:0-19112 GCA_013399135.1 Heliornis fulica | reverse complement strand
TCTATGATTCTATGAAATTATACAGAGCTGATAAAGGTGGATGCATTCATCGCATTTCTTGGACATTTGCCTAGGAAAAAAGTGGAGCCAGCTGCCATGGAAGGTGACATGGAGCTAAATTTGTTGCTGAGTGGGATGCTGGAGCCTTTTTGTATCAGGCAAGGCAGGTTATCACTAGCAGCATACAGGTCAATGAAGAGGGGAGATAATCAAGGGCTTGCAGCAGATGGATAGATGATGGTCCAGGTGGATGGATGATGGTAAGGCAGTGGATGTGGTTTTTCTGGATCTCAGTAAGGCATTTGACAGTGTCTCCCACAGCATCCTGGTGGGCAAACTGAGGAAGTGTGGCCTGGAGGGCAGAAGAGTGAGGTGGATTGAGAGCTAGTTGAAGGGAAGAAGTCAGAGAGCTGTGATTAATGGGGAAGAGTCTGGCTGGAGGCCTGTAACTAGTGGAGTCCCTCAGGGGTCGGTACTGGGACCAGTATTGTTCAATGTATTCATTGATGACCTGGATGAGGGAATAGAGTGCACAGTCAGCAAGTTTGATGATGACACAAAGCTGGGAGGGGTGGCTGACACAACAGAAGGTTGTGCTGCCATTCAACAGGATTTAGACAGGCTGGAGAGCTGGGCAGGGAGAAATTGAATGAGACTTATGATGATCGGAGGGCTGGAACATCTCCCCTGTGAAGACAGGCTGAGGGAGCTGGGCTTGTTCATCCTGGAGAAGAGAAGGCTGTGGGGGGACCCTGCTTAAAGGGAGTGTATAGATAGGGGGGAATTGTATTTTCACAAGGGCAGATAGTGGTAGGACAGGGGGGAATGGAATGAAGGTAGAGGGGGGAAGGTTATCAGAGGGAAGTTCTTTGTGGAAAGAGTGGTGAGGTGCTGGAACAGGCTGCCCAGAGAGGTGGTGGATGTCCCAGACCTGAAGGTGTTTGAGGCCAGGTTGGATGGGGCCCTGGGCAACCTTGTCTAGATGCAGGCCTGGAGGTTGGCGACTGTGTCTGTGGCAGAGGGGTTGGAACTTGATGATCCTTGGGGTCCCTTTCAACCCAGACCATTCTGTGATTTAACAAGGGCAAGTGTAGGGTATAGCATCGGGAGGAACAACCCCAGGTACCAGTATAGGTTGGGGATTGGCCTGTTGGAGAGCAGTGCAGGTGAGAGGGACCTGGGGGTCCTGGTGAACAGCAGGATGAGCATGAGCCAGCAGTGTGCCCTTGTGACCAAGAAGGCCAATGGCATCCTAGGGTGTATTAGAAGGGGGGTGGCTAGTAGGTCAAGAGAGGTCCTCCTTCCCCTCTACTCTGCCCTGGTGAGACCTCACCTGGAGTATTGTATCCAATTCTGGGCTACTCAGTTCAAGAAGGACACACAACTCCTTGAGAGTGTCCAGTTCAGGGTCACCAAGATGATTAAGGGAGTGGAACACCTTCCTTATGAGGAAAGGCTGACGGAGCTGGGTCTCTTTAGCTTGGAGAAGAGGAGACTGAGGGGTGACCTCATTAATGTGTATAAATATGTGAAGGGTGAGTGTCAGGAGGATGGATCCAGGCTCTTCTCAGTGATGGCCAGTGACAGGACAAGGGGCAACAGGTCCAAGCTGGAACATAGGAAGTTCCATGTGAATGTAAGGAAAAACTATTTCACTGTGAGCACTGGAAAAGGCTGCCCATAGAGGTTGTGGAGTCTCCTTCTCTGGAGACATTCAAGACCAATCTGGACATATTTCTGGGTGATTTAATCTAAGTGATCCTGCTCAGGCAGGGAGTTGGACTAGATGGTCTTTCAAGGTCCCTTCCAACTCCCAACGTTCTGCAATTCTGTGATTTTCCATCCCCTAGATCTTGATGTAGAAAACTCTTCTTTGTACCAGGAAGAAGTTGCTCTTCGGATGGAAGTTGAAACAACTCTTGTTACTCATGGACACGCTTAGTGGCCTACATCGCTGTAACAGACGGATGTATTTCCCCTCCTGCATTCCGAGCCGGCTCCAGCCTGGCGCTTTTCAGCCAACAATCACTTCTCCGATTAGTGGGCAGTCTCAGTGAGAACACACGGAGCACACCCGCTGCCTCCAGACTCTCCTGACCTATCACAACTCACGGTGTCGCAGGGCACCGTTCGGTGATGCCCACTTGTGTTTCAGTCACACTGACAGCTTTCCTTCTGCTGCGTTTGAAGTGTCATTTGGGGTAAAAAGTGATGATAGAGTCTAGTCTGCAGAGGGCAGAGCAGCACCGCTGTTACAGTTCAGGCTTCTGCTTCACTAATACAAGCTCGTACTGCCTTTTTTTTTTCTGGTATACTGAAGATTTATGTTCAAGTGACCAAAGCTTCTTGCATTTCCTTCCCACTAGTGTGATTATAAGTGGGAGAGAGTCAGATCTGTGGCAACTCCACTTGATTTTTCTGCAACTTCATCCAAATGGTCCTCAAGTGATTCTTGGCCAATACTGAAGGTGATTAATTTTTTTTTAGCTGTCAGCTAAATAAACATAAAATCCTGTGTCTCTCTGTGTGTATATATGTTTGTTTATCCTCGAATAACATCACTGGAAAAATTAAACGGCCTTGGGATTTACCTTTTACACTGCCCAAATTAATTCTCCCTGGAAATGTTAAGTAATTTTGGCAAGTAGAGTCTGTGTGCAGTAGGATTGTTTATATATATGGCATATCACCCAAGATGTGGAAGGAAACACTAAAAGGCCAATATTTAGAAATACCAAAAAAACAATAGCTACTGCCTGTGGAGGAAAGCATCAAAGACCAGAGACACTGCAGAGCAGCCTGAGCAGTGAGCATCATCCAAAGACCTGCATCCTGCAGTTCATCAGCGGTGAGCCATAGCTAAAAGTTTTGGTCACATCTTAGCCTGTGAAATCTCATCTAGTCATTTGGAAACCCAGTAAGCGTGAACATACAAAGCAGGTTTATAGCAGATGGCAGTAAATGTCATCGCCGATAACTGGTGAAGTGGGTCTATTTCTGCAGAAGCAATGAGGTGCTTTAAACTAGAAGCACAAACATTATCTAAACCATAAAACTAGAGTTTGCTTAATTTACTGGGAGCATCACGTAAACTTAGGCTAGTTACACCGTAGGTGAGTGATCTCTGTAACAGTTGTTGACTTCCTTCCTTCTAATAGGAGAAATAGTTGAACATAAAGCTAGAAAATAGGACCCAGCAAGGGTGAGCAGCACCCTCTGAGAGGTTACATGTAGAAAAGCTTTGAGGAGTCATTGTTTTCAGGCAAGAAATAAGCCATTGTTCCTTGTTTGCTTCTAAATTAAAGACAACACACCCAAGTGAAAGAATCAAAAGTAGCACGCTGCAGGGAGAAGTTCAAATGCCCGCGATTTGCCAAAAGCAAGGACAAAGCTTTGTATGGGAGTTGTCCTTCCTAGGAGTCTTTCAGGATTACAGTTCTGGTGACTGGCCCAGAAGACGGGGGTGTATCCACATCACACACACACACTACCCCACCCTCATCCACTGCCGTTCAGTAGCTTCCAGCTCAGGAACCCGAGCTGCACAAGGAAGCAAAGTGCAGGAGGGGCTTCATCCTCAGAGGGTACCTGCTTGATTCCACATGAGGATGCTGTGGAACAGACAAGCTGAGCATGGTTTGTTTGGGTTTTCTTTCCTCCCAAATCTGTGTGGAGGGTTTCCTGCAGTACTTTGAAATCTGTTTCCTGGTGATGGGTTTCAGCTACAAGAGCTAAGTCAGATATTTTATTTAGATAGAAGACCTAAGAGACTCAGGGCTGCTAAAACCCTCTTAGCCAGTAACTGTTATTCAAATATAAGCAAATGCTCTTGATGTTTTTCACGTGAGTTTTGTGAAATGAAACCCTTGCAGCCTCAGAGCTTGCACTGAAGCACTGGGAGGCAGGGAGGCGAAAGACATTTTCATACTGGTCAAACAAACGTGTAATACTCTAGTTCCAAGTACCTTAAATGCAGCTATTAAAAAATGTGGTTGTCTACAAGGGAAGAAATGTTAACTAGCTCTTGAATGGCAGTAGGATATTTCTGCAGTATCCATAGAGTTTTTCGGTCTCTATTTAAAGGCAAGCAATACGGCCTTTCCTCCAGACAGTGCCAAATATGGGAGAGTAATTAAATACAGCGAGCGGACATCTTTCAGCTCACGAAGAAGCTTTGGAATACTCAGCAATCTGACTGTGCTCGGAAGCCGGTGTCCTGCCCGCCCTGGTGTAAACAGCATTCACAGGAAGGAGGGAAGCAGCTACCAGAGACAGGAAGGTTGAATTTAGCATCAAGCTCCTTATCTAGGCAGAGCGGTGGCTCAGGATGCTGGTGAGAAGTGTGCAAATTGCTAGAGCAGACTGCGATAGCTGCCTGGCCCTTCCTGGGAAGGCCACGCACATCGATGTGCTCAGGGTACAATCTTGTGCATGCAGATGAGTTTCGGAAGAGATTATATCCTAGGGCCAGTTATCTAAAACAAAGTTTGCTGTCTCATTCAGCCTCGGTTACCATCACTTACAGGAAGAGATTGATCTGTGTGCTGAAGCAGGAGGGTGCGTGTCTTTTTAAAGAAAAGCTTTATCACAGTAAGAGTTGTTAGTATGAGTCTTAATTAGCCCTAAAGAAACAGAAGTCTTTCCTGAATCCTAATAGGCGCTCCAATACCTGGTTACATTTTTAGATCATAGGTTTTATACCAGAGCTGGCACAGCTCTGGTTCCAACACTTCAGAGATAGAAACTATTGCAGCACTGGTTTATGTTCTTTGAATCAGTGAGGCGTCTTGTTTACAAGTGGAAGATAAGCAGCCTCAGAATGTTCTTTGCAGTGTAATTGGTTGCTCATTAATGTACGATGCCCAGGTTCCTTTTGATTCTTGGGAAATCCATCTGCTCGGAGCCTACGGCATGGCAAGGCACCATTCAATCAATAAGTGCTCCTCGGTGGCTGAAATGAAGAGTTAGCACAAAATTGTGTTAGCACAAAATTGTAGTGTCCTCTGCATTGATTTTCCTGTGAATTATGGCTCTTATTTCCCCTGCCTTCCCCAAAGTATACTGCAAAATTGTTTCAAGTTTTCTCAAAACTTTATTCAGGCTAAGATTAAGACCTGGGAACACTTTAAAGCAGGCTTTTAGCTGCGTCTTCCCACATACATCTGAAACACCTCTTTTTTTTTCTTTTTCCTCATACTAAAAATATATTTAGTTCAATTCCAGTAAGGAAGGCTAGAAACAATTAAACTATGAAAAAGGCGAGTGGTGTAAAATGTCTACCCATGTCCTGAACAGCAATAAAATTTTTCTGTCCTGGCTAATTGCATGGAGAACATTCTGGATGTGAATTGCTAAAACAAGCTAAGCCAAAAAGATATCGGGGTCCATCTGTTCCGCCGGCTGAATGTGGGTGCCACACATCACCCATCTCCTGAGCACAGGAGGATACGGTGATGCAGCCGTCAGCAGTCGTAGCACCCAGAGTATCCAGCCAGGTGCTTCACGCCAGGGTTGCTAGCGTAAGCTAAAATCCATAATCGCTCTCTTTTTGCAAAGGATTTTTTTTCCCCTGTGGTATATTGGAAATCCCTCCTAAAACCTGGAGAGCATTACCTCTTTCTAAAGAATATGTTTGTAAAGTGGATAATTTCCAGATGTCAGATGATTTCTCAGATCTTGCAATAGCGCTTCACCGCTCCGGGTTCTCAGCCAGCAGTTGGGCATGTGGTTACCTTGGGTATTTTCGAGTTCCATCCTGAGGCAAATGACACCTTTAAAGAAGGGGAAAAACAAACAGGCTAATAGGCACCTCAAGGCAGAGAACACCTCATCAGGTTTGTCCCAACACATTCTCACGTTGTTGTTAGGTAGGGCAACAGGCCATAAAAGAAGGAAGCAGCTACTTTCCTTTTCTGTCAGATTTTGCAAGTTGCTCATATTTCCTGTTCTGCTATTTAAAGGACGAAGGGCTGAAAATGGGACTTCATTAACTTGTCTGGAATTAAATATTTTTCTGTCTTTCTATAGCCACATTCAAATGAATGATGTAAACACGGGTCAGGAAGGCATCTTCGAGGAGCGGGTAGTGCCTTCTGCCCTGACCCAGGGCTACCTGGACTGGAAGCTCAGGCTGAATCGTGGTGCTGGTGGCTACCAGAAATCTCCCAAAGCCTGCATGGGAGCTGGGTGTAGAACATGTCAGAGGAAGAGAGACCAGGAGTTTCCATGCCAGAGGGTTCTGGTGGAGGGGAGGGGGAAGGGGACCAGCCTGGTTTTAGCGAAGAACAGAAGTACGGGGGAGAACGCAGGAGAATTTCAGCGAGCTAACAGCAGTGGTATTTAGACACTGAATCTTTCTCTGTATTTTTGTCAGTCTCCCCTTAACTGAGCACATTCACACTTCAACCATTTAAAAATAAAGCATTGCTTCCCACACTTTTTTTTTTCTTTCAAATCGGCTGTTTTTTCTTTACAGGCTTGAAATTATGCTTATTCATCCTTCAGAAAATATCTTATCTTGGTCTGAGCAGCCTGGGAAAAGCACGGGGCGTGCTTGCAATGCAGACTTGGAGGAAGTCAATTTAGTTTCTCAATGAATCTAATCAATTCAACTGTCACATTTGACAACCATCCTTCTAAACTTCTGATGGAGAAAGCTCACTGCTCTAGGACTCGCTGTGGGCCCTAACATAGCTTTGAGCCCCAGGAGGTCACAGGCCACATCTGAGAGGCCCAAGAAGGGTAACCAAGAAAATCAAGTCTGTTGCCAGCAGCCTAAATTTGCTGTGCTGGAGACTGTACTGCTGAGGGAAAAAAGATGTAAGGGTTTCCAGGTTGAAAGAAAGGTCTGAGAGCCAGGACCCTAGTTGGGCAGCCGCACCTGTGGTGTTTTTCAGGATACAAAGTCTTCCTGAAATGCAATGATGTTTGCAGGAAAATCTTTTCACTCTAATACATTCTGATTCTGCACCAGTATGTAAACCATAGACACACTTAGAATCATAAAACCTTAGTGTTAGGATGGAAGGGACCTTTAAAGGTCAACTAGTCTAACCCCTCCTCTAGTAAGCAGGGACATGTTTAACTAGATCAGGCCTTTCAGAGCCCAATTAAGCCTGACCTTGAATATCTCCAGGGATGAGGCCTCCACCAGCTCTCTGAGCAACCTGTGCCAGTGATCCATCACCCTCATAGTGAAGAATTATTTCCTAATATCCAACCTAAATCTTCCCTTTTCTAGTTTAAAACCATCATTCCTCGTTCTATCGCTCCATGCCCTCGTGAACAGTTCTTTCTTTCCTGTAGCCCCTACAGGTACTGAAGGCCACTATAAGGTCCCCCTGGAGCCTTCTCTTCTCCAAGCTGAACTCTCTCAGCCCATCTTCAGAGGAGAGGTGTTCCAGCCCTTGGATCATTTCTTGTGGCCTCCCCTGTACACACTCCAACAGGTTCATGTCCTCCTTGTGTACAAACATCCTCATGAGAGTTCCTGCCATCCAGGTAGGGGTGGGTGAGCACTGAGGAGCCCACTTACTGTACAAGCAAACCCGTGGAGTTCCCCTCGATCTGCTGTTATACTATAGGAAACTTCAATATACAGCACCAACCCATCCTGCCAACCCCTGGCCTCCATTTCCACACATACTTAAATGCCAAGAAAGGGTCTCCCAGCAGGAGCTCCTCAGCAGTTGCAGCCAAAAAAGAGTCGCAGTGAGTCTGGAAGGGGAAGGAGATGGAGGATGCTGCCTGGGAGATGAAAGCCATCAGGGATCCTCCCACATCTCCTCCTCCCCTAAATCCCACACAGGTAGCAGGGATTTGGGTCTCTACCTTCTAAGAAAAAGGAGCTTGTCAAGCCACAAGTGTGATGAGCCTGGAGAAGGAAGGTGTCAGCAGTGGGAGGAGAGGGGGGGTGTAGGATGCACTTTTTTAAAGTTGAGGGTGTTCAAACAGTAAGTAGTTACCTGCATTTCTTACTTTTTAAAATTTCTCCATAAACTGCTAGCCATTAAACATGAATTTTTAACCAAAAAATGTAATTCAAGACCACACCTCTTAGTGAGGAAATAAAAAAAGAAAATAACGTAAGAATTAGAATAAGCTACAGCTGCAGCCTTAAATCAGTGTAAATAAAACGTGGTCCTGACGCAGATTATCACTTGTTAAAGCCCTGAGAAATTATCTTGGTTTGATTCATAAAATAAATCAATATGATGCAAACAGTGTCATCAAGTTAATACTTCTGAGAGAGGCTGATGCTAAAATAAGTCATGCAGGCTCTGAAACGCTGCCCAGCAGGTCAGCCCAACGCGGGTTGTGTAATGGGGATAAGTACAGTATTTCTTCGGAGCATTAGCCTGAATTAAAGGATGAAATGGGCTGGGTGGCTGGATGGGGATCAAGCGACACTCCTGGTCACCACTGAGGCCTTGGTGAACATTAAAGAAATCGCCAGACCATAATTTAAATATGGAAACTTTCACGAAGGAGCACAGCAGCTTTCTTGCAAGGGATTTCTTCTCCCTCCAGGACCAGATCAGCTCCCACGGCGGCCGTGGCTGAGGAGGAGGGGGCTCAAGAAGGGGTTCAGCCTCTGCACCCCATCACATCCACACCCAGCACTTGGATGGCGTGGCTCCGTCCTGGCCCCACTTACGCTGTGGGCTGCGGTGGCTCTATGCTGAGCCGAGCCACACTTTCCAGCTGGACACCACAATAGGGTTTGATGCAAAACCAGTTTATTGTGTCTATTATGCAGCTGTGTTGTGAGTGTCGTACCTAAATCTCTGTGCACCACAGCGGGGGAAGACCCCCATGAAATGCTGCTTGTCGTCGGTAATCCTCTCAACTCCCTGCTCAGACTACAGCAGCTGCTGCTGCGCCACAATACAAAACGTTCTACACACCAAAGTCATGTAGAGCCTGATCTTCATTGGGGGCCAGGCCGTGTAAACCAGGCTGATGCCTGCTGCAGCCGGTCTGTCCCACTGGAGATATTCCTTACCATGAGAGCGGAGGTAAGGCCACACACCCAAAGGAGGTATCGCTTTAGATCCCAAGCCCTTCAATGGGATTCTTCCAGATTTTCCATGGGGTGATGAAATCTGAATTTAGTCAATAGCACATACACAGATGTCATTTGTTTGAGTTAAATCACAGAATCACAGACTGGTCTGGGTTGGAAGGGACCCCAAGGATCATTGAGTTCCGACCCCCCTGCCACAGGCACAGCTACCAACCTCTAGGCCTGCGTCTAGACAAGGTTGCCCAGGGCCACCATCCCACCCGACCTTGAGCAACTCCAGGGATGAGGCATCTACCACCTCTCTGGGCAGCCTGTTCCAGCACCTCAACACTCTCCATAAAGAACTTCCCCCCGATATCCAATCTAATCCTTCCCTCCTGTAGCTTGAAGCTATAATCATAGAATATGTTAGGTTGGAAGGGACATTTAAAGGTCACCTAGTCCAACCTCTCTACAGTAATCAGGGACATCTTCACTACATCAGGTTGCTCAGAGCCCCATCAAGCCTGACCTTGAATATCTCCAGGGGTGGGGCCTCCACCATCTCTCTGGGCAACTTGTGCCAGTGATCCATCACCCTCATAGTGAAGAATTTTTTCCTAATATCCAACCTAAATCTTCCCTTTTCTAGTTTAAAACCATCACCCCTCATCCTTATGAGGAGTTATGCCCTTGTGAACAGCTCTTCCCCAGCTTTCTCACAGGCACCTTTTAGGTACTGGAAGGCTGCTATAAGGTCCCTTGAGAGCCGCCTTTTCTCCAGGCTGAACAAGCCCAACTCTCACAGCCTCTCTTCCTAGGAGATGTGCTCCAGCCCTTGGATCATTTTTGTGACCACTGCTGCTGGCTTCTGGGGTGGCTTCTGCTCTCAAATCCAGCTCCCAGAACTGCAACAGAGTAAGGGACGGGTCAAATGGAGTTAACATGTAATCGCACACTGAAAAAAATCTTCCTTTGCCACTGATTAAAGGCAACATGAAGACATTTGGCTGATGTGTTCCCTTAAACTAAAACATCCTATAACTAGGCAAGGCAAAGCTGGCTCCAGGACAGCTTCCCACTAGGACCGGTTTAACCTGTGCTGGGGAACAAGTGGCAGACCCTTCGCTAGGTTTAGAGCGTGCTGGTTACATCAGATCAGCCGGGATGGTTTTGTATCATCCCTTTCAGCTCTGCCTAGAGTTAGGAAGCCAGAAATAAGAGGAGTCATCCAGACTTTGATACTCTCCTAAGAAAACTAGTTTAAGAGTCATACCCCAGGAGCAAATCTAAATGTAGAATTAAATTAATTCAATGGATACAGTCAAACTAATTGAAGCATTTGCAAAACGCTGTGCACGTACTCCCGCTTGCATTTTAACCTGGAGACTTTCATACCTGCCCCCACCATCGCTTGCTCCAGTGGTTTTCAGTGTGAGCTTCCTTCATCTTCAGACAAAAATAACTGAGAAAAGCAGTTTGGCAACAGGTTTAAATTCCTCTAGGGTAAGCACTGGAGAGTATCTTGGCAAACAACGAATTTTAAAAGATCAGATAAATACTGTGTGCTTTGGAAATAAAAAAATCACAGCCACTGGCTGCCTCACCTCAGGTGAGGTGAGTTGACAGGGAGGTGATTGTCCCTCTCTACTCTGCCCTCATGAGGCCCCATCTGCAGTACTGCATCTGGATCTGGGGCCCCCAATTCAAGAGAGATGAGGAGCTGTTGGAGAGGGTTCAGAGGAGGCCACAAAGATGATCGGGGGCTGGAACACCTCCCATGTGAGGATAGGCTGAGGGAGCTGGGCTTGTTCATCCTGGAGAAGAGAAGGCTGCAGTGGGACCTCATTGAAGCCTTCCAGTACTTAAAGGGAGCATATAGACAGGAGGAGAATCAGCTTTTCACAAGGGCAGATAGTGGTAGGACAAGGGGGAATGGAATGAAGCTAGAGTTGGGAAGGTTTAGATTGGATATCGGGGGAAGCTCTTTATGGAAAGCGTGGTGAGGTGCTGGAACAGGCTGCCCAGAGAGGTGGTGGATGCCCCAACCCTGGAGGTATTCAAGGCCAGGCTGGATGGGGCCCTTGGTAACCTTGTCTAGATGCAGGCCTGGAGGTTGGTGGCTGTGCCTGTGGCAGAGGGGTTGGAACTTGATGATCCTTGGTGTCCCTTCCAACCCAGACGATTCTGTGATTCTATGGGCAGATACAGATAGAAAAAAGCTATCAAGGAAGAGAAGCTTTGGGTTGTTTGTGTAGGTATGTGTCCTTTTGCAAACTGGTATTTAGATACCTTGTAAAAGAGAGAGTCTGGAGCAAGGAGCTCACCTGTTCCCGCAGTTCTTAAAAATCAGTTCAAAGTATTGTGTGTTTAAAAGGCAAGAGGATCACCTCTAGAACAGCAAACCTGCAGATGTTGTCTCTGGTCAGGCAAAGTGCCTGAAGCTCTCAAACGATTCTCTTGACATCAGAGCAGACGAGCATTAAGGCAGGTGAGAGACAGCTGATTTGACACAGAAATAAATCTATCGGCGGCTGTGACGTCACTGCTACCCCTGTTTCACTTGCAGACACTTGGTGGTGAGAAACAGGAGATGTTGCAGTGAGGAAAGGTGACCTTGAGGAGCACAGAGCAGGACTAGCAGCAGTATCACTGGTAGAGCAGCTTGAGGGAGTAGCACATAGCAGACAAGAAGAGCTGAAATGTACACAGGAAGTGCAGAACCTATCTGACTTTCCAAAGGTGACACGGGGAGGTGGAGTGGATATTTGTGCAAAGGAAACTCCAGGGGACAATGATGGACACAGAGGCATGTAGCTACAGGACGAGGGGTAATAGTTTTAAACTAGAAAAGGAGGGGGTTTATCTAATCCAAACTTAAGCTCTGCTCTGAAAACATCAGGCTGCCAAAAACACTCTGTAGCCCCACAAGGTGATTGTAGCTAGTTAGGTGGGTGTGAAAGGGCACCCTGTACTGGGGGCCTGAAATGCCCTTCTCTGGCAGACGCTGCCCTCCTGCCAGACCATGGAACTGGGAAAACCTCCTGCTGGGCTGCATCAGGTCTGGCTTCTGGCCAGGGATGCTCATCAATGCCTCTTTCAGAGCAGTGTGTGTAGCACAGGGCACCTGTGCAAACATCCCAAGTTTCCAGGCTACATGCACATCCCGGGATTTCCAGATGTCGCTCCCTCGCTTCCGCGGGTACACCCCAGTTTGGTAGCAGCCCCCTTCGCACACCACAGGAATGAGACCCACATCCTTACCCAAACCGATGTGGTTTTGAAGCAAGTTTAGCCTCATGGGTACACACTGTGCCAGTCCTTGCTGCTTCTTTGGCTGCTCCACTCTGCTTGGCAACATGAGTGCTGCTTCTTTTCAATAAATATGTTAAGGGTGATTTTCAGGAAGATGGAGCCAGGCTCTTCTCGGTGTTGGCCAGAGTTAGGACAAGGGGAAATGGGTCCAAGCTGGAACATAGGAAGTTCCATCTGAATATAAGGAAGAACTTTTTCACCGTGAGGGTGGCGGATTACTGGAACAGGCTGCCCAGAGAGGTTGTGGAGTCTCCTTCTCTGGAGACATTCAAGACCAATCTGGATGTATTCCTGTGTGATGTAATCTAGGTGATCCTGCTCGGGCAGGGGGTTGGACTAGATGAACTTTCAAGGTCCCTTCCAACTCCTGACATTCTGTGATTCTTTTAATCAGGGAAATGGCTGCACCGAAAGGAAAATGATCATTGCTTTGGTTTTCTTCCCTTCTCAAGAAGGCTTTAAAAAAGTAGAGTTTCTGCAGTTTCAGCATCAAACCTTTCTGGGCATCTTTCAACCACAGCTTCTGCAAGAACTTGCGTGTGCCACAGGTGCCTGGCAGGGTGGTGTGTGCTAATGGTTGTAAGTGGAATTGTGGGTGCTGCATTTTGATTTCCCTTTGCTGGGTAAATAGAGAGATGAGCTTTGTACCCACCAATGGGCCCCTTGCCTCACACTGCCCTGAAGCTTTTGTAAAAATACGTGGGGCATCACTAGTGTAAATATGCTCTGCAAAGCACCCATGTGGCAGAGCTGCCACGGGTGTGTTTCTCTTTAAGATCTAGGGAATTGATCTTTCTTGTGCTGTTATGACTTGCAGGGTGTAGCACTGAGGAGGGAAGTCTATGTGTTCGTAGCAGGTGTAAAATCAGATATGCTGTTGACACATGTCCAGAGTGAGCTTGTTCTGGAGAGGCACAAGCATCCATACAGGCCAAAATGTGTGACCTCAATTCCTCCACTGGAGAAGGAAATTTGGAAGGGGGCAGGAAATGCCAGAGAGGCAGGAGGTCACAGCCGGCCACTGCTGCCCTTGCCACGAGTTTTATAACTCAGTTTTCTGTAAGCACTGTGGAAGACCAAAGATTGAAGAGCCACACTTGCCATGCAGCTGCCCAGGTACTGCAAGCTTGGAGGGGGTAAACTGAAGCCTAGCTCAGCTCTCCAGCCCATGTCTGACAGCTGTGCCACCAGGCAGTGCCCACCTGGGGCTCAGCATCACCCTTGTGCTCTATGGGGATGGGATGGGGACTGGGAGCAGGCATCAACACTGCACAGCTCCTCACCCCAAAGCACCTGGAGGAGGGTGGCATGGGCTGGCCCCATGGCATCATGCAAGCACCCGGGCATCTCCTGCCCTCCACATCACCCATGCTCGCCTCAACAGCTGCGATATTTAAAATCACCACCACCTTCCTGCTGTGACCACGGGATCTTCCTGGACAAGCAGCGGCCTCCCCTGTGTCTGTGGATGCGGCTTAAAATCACCACCACCTTCCTGCTGTGACCACGGGATCTTCCTGGACAAGCAGCGGCCTCCCCTGCGTCTGTGGATGCGGCTGACTGCGAGGAAGCACGCGCCACGCAAATCAGCGCTAATCACTGTTTACTCCCTGGATCCCTTCCCTTCCTGTCTGCCCACTTGCAGCAAGTTAAAATAAATAATATGTAAATGAATCGTGTGTTTGTGATCCCCAGTAATTTCCCTTGCGGTAGCTATGGCGAGCACACTAACTGGTACTGACTCCTCACGCCGTCTGGAATTTGGCCAGGATTCAGGCAGGAGAACCTGTTCTCATCGCAGCTAAGGCACGGCGGTTTACTGCTGCCCTACCAGGTGTCCCGTAGTTGCAGACTCCTTCCCAGCACAGAAGCCAGGAGCATCTACTTCTCCTGGCACGTGCTTTTGGTCAGAGAGATGACACTTTACAATTAGGCCAGGTTGGTGATGATTCAGCCCTAACCACCACAAACAGTCTTTGTGTTTCATCAAGGAAAAACCAGGTGGAGCAAACATCCACCTCACATTGTGCAGCTCAGAAGCACTCAAGCACCTGGAGCCCAGGGATGTGTTGGTAAGCGTTGCCCTAAAACTCAGTGCAGGCTTAGGAAACAAAACCACACCATGACCTTGGTGATGCATCACGCTTGCAGCTGTTTCAGGTTACACAGGCGGCCCTGCTCCTGGGGTTCCCGCGAGACTGGACCTGTACTGGGGACTGGTCCAGCAGCACCGCAGGCTCTGGCCAAGCACCAGGATTCAATGGTAAAATGGGGAGCTGAGGAAGAAGGGCTGCAAGAGGTTGTCAGGATCCCCAAGGCCCACAGAGGTGGCTGGGCTCTGCACTTGTCCTGCCTCAGCAAGGCAGGAATGAAATAAAAACCGGGCTTCTGAAGGCTTTGTGGGCTCTGCTGTCTCTCATCAGGATGTCAATTAGGGGACTCACCTCATTAGCCAGAGAAATGGCAGAGGGAGGGGAGATGTCCTGGTGAGGACAGCAGGCATGTACCTTGAGGGGATGGATGGATGCATGAGAGCTTGCTAAGCCCCTCCTTATGGCTAGAGATGCTAAGCTTCTGCTAAAACTGTCGGTTAGTAACAGCTGACAGCCAATAGGATAAGAAAGAGAATTGGGTTTGGTGGTCCCAGTCATGGCTATATCAAGACTGGATCAGTGGTGGCCCCTGAGTCAGTGGTACCCTGGGGGTGCTAGTAGCCTCATGGAAAGCTGCAGTGGAGTTATAGAATCATAGAATCATCACTTCGGTTGGAAGAGACTTTAATACTTCAGTCAAACCACAGCCTAATCCTGCCTAGTCCACCTCTAGATCAAGTCCTTCAGCACCTCATCTATTCGCCTTTTAAACACCTCCAGGGATGGTGACTCCACCACTTCCCTGGGCAGCCTGTTCCAATGCCTGACAACTCTTTTAGTAAAGAAATTCTTCCTGATGTCTGACCTAAATCTCCCCAGATTATCAGCCGCTCCTCACTGGACTTGTTCTCCAGACCCTTAACCAGCTTTATCGCTCCTCTCTTTTTGCTTTGGGTCTGACTGTGACACTGTGACACTGCATGGCATCACCATCCCTGCCCAGTGAGGCACTGGAGCATCCCTGTCCTACTCCTCCAGTCACAGCAGCCAGCTGCACTTCATGCCCTGATATCAAGCTGCTGGGCTGAGGGATAAACAGTTCAGATGGGCGCAGAAGGCATCACAAGAACCTCAGGTTAGGTCTGGCTCTCCTTCCTCGCAGGAACAGACTCATCAGTGTCAAGTTCTTTTGGCTGTCATGAGAGAAAAGAAAGTCCCAATACATCCTTTTTTGTTTGACGATGATGATGATGGACTGCTTTCTGGATCCAGTGTGGCTTTATTTAGGCAATACACCTTGTGACTGCAGGAAGATCGCAGCCAGGCAGAGGACTGCTGGGGCATTATGACACACATGTAGCTTTGCCTCATCAGAGGATGGCCTCTCCGTGGCCTCAAGCAGATATTTTGCTGGCTACTTCCCTGCTGGAAACCTGGGCAAGCAGCTGTGCAAAACAAGGTGTGGACACTGATAGGGGTGCTGCGAGTTTGTTTGGTACTCAGCCAGGCACCGACCAGTGCTGTCACCTAACAATGAGGCTTAGTCAAGCCTTGGCATCAGGAATGATGTTTCAATTCCCTATGTGCTTCACCACACCATCAGAAATGATATCTTCTATTTTTCTAAAAAACACAAAAGCAAACCACCAACACGACCGGTATGTTCTCAAGTGAGTAGGGGTGGTTTATCACACAGTAATGGAGACTCGGATTCCTTCTCCAAGGTACAGCTAATTTCATGTTAGTTATACTTGGGCATCCCCCCCTTTCCCAGGAGCAGGTCTCATCTAAAGCCCAGTTTACCTGTCAGCTGCACAGAGCGAAGCTTGGGCCAGCTGAGGCGAGAAGGGGCATTTTGTAGTCTCAAAGGCTATGAAAGCCAAAACCTTGTGTGTTTTCTATCACATTATCCTGATTTTCTGTTGTAAATTCTGGAGAGACCTCACCCCCACAACCTCTTCTGTAAGCCAAGTTTCCACAGCAGATAGCTCGCTTGGCCAAATGGCCAATCAACACTTTATCCCCGCAGATAATGGCACGAAGGCAATTCAGTTCCTCTCCGGGAGGCACACAGCATTTGGGCTGTGCCCATCAGTAACTCCAAGCCCACACCAGCAGCAGCGCCTAGCTACATCACTTTCCCCGTCACCCCTACCAGCTCCCAGCCCACAGATTCACACTCACAAGCACCCAAAAATCATACATGATGAAGGGTTAAAAAATACATGTCTCACCTTAGCGAGGGGATCCCTGTTGGGGTGACATAGGGTGCAGGGAGCCAGGTCCGAGCAGCCAGATGTCCACGTGGTTAGAAGGGTTGAAAAATGTGTGTTCTTACTGCTTTTGAAATGGAAAAATTCCAGAAAGTGTCTGTTGTAATCAGGATGTTAATGTAGGAAAGGAGATGAGGTCATGGTTGGGCAGACCCTTGTGCAGGGCAGTGCCCAGAGCAGCTGTCCACAGCCAGAACACCTAACAACCCTCAGTCCTGATGGTGCCAGGGACCCCACACTGCCCCCATGCACCTGTAGCCAGAGCAGAGACCATCGGTGCTGGCAGGCAGGGGCAGAGCAAAGACAGGGCGGGGATCGCATCACCACCAGCCCCAGAAGAACACCAGACCTTCCGCTGCATTAGGATGGATGAGCAAAAGTGCTCCTTAGTGGAGCCACTCCAGCTTCCCCCTCAGACAATGCTTTTTAATAGCAAACTATTACTAATTTTTACATTATAACTTTCTATAAAACTATGGCTTTGTTTCCTCCTGCCTGGGGGAGAGACCACCTCACCAAGAGAGATGTCCAGGAGGACAGGAGTCATCCCAGCCCAGCCTGACTACATCTCAAATCCTTTTGCTNTTTTTTTTTTTTTTTTACCCATTTCACTCTTTTTTTCTCTAATCTAATCTTCCCTTCCTCCTTCTTATCCTGTTTCCAGGCCTTTCTCTCCATTTTTAGCTCTTTGCAGCCCCTTCCCTGTATGTCCTCCCCTTCTCTTTTGCAGCACCACAGAAAAACCATCACCCCTAAATATGGCTTCTGGTAGTTTGCACCACAGATTATGGCCTCATGTCATTGTGTTCATCCGTCATCGTCGTTGTCCCCACCCCATCCTGTAATTCTTACCTTGCAGGCTCAGCAGCTCTATTGCAGGCTTACGGCTCTTCCCTGCCTGCATCTGAGCAGGCAGCAATTGAAGGAATTTTCTGGACCTTGGCAGGAGCCCACCAGTACCTCCAGCAGCTGTCCAAAAGGGAGGTGCTGGGTTTACCCAGGTCAGCTCCAGCCCTCTGCTGCCAGAGCTTCAGCAATGAAAGACCGTCCAAAATTATTAACAAGAGGGACCTGCTTTCCTTAAAGGGTTTGTACTTTGGGGCCATTGTGCCATTTGCCACAGAGGCCAGTACCAGAGGCAGGGAGTGACCCCAGAAAGAGAACCAGAGGTGAGGAGAGCGGAGATGTGCCCAAGGTAGCCCTTTGGAAAGGGCTTCAAAGCCATTAGCTACACTGTGGCTTCACCAGAGAAGATACAAAAGCTGCCAGATAGAAGATAAAAAGCAGGAGCAGGGTAGCACCTTGCATGGAGTTGCCATCTCTCAAGAATTCCAAGAGCATAAGTCAGTGCTTAAAAACCAAGAACTTACATGTAATATATTTGGGCTCTTCATTTCTTCTTCGGATTGGGAGCCTCTAGGGTTCTGTTTCAGTTTCCTTCCCAAATCACTTACAACATAAAAAAAATAAATCAGACTGGCCATGTCATTCACTCCCCAGCACTCCGTGGGAAGCCTGGTGTGATGGTTCTGCAGGGTGGCTTCTTTAATAAGCAGTTAGAAGCTTCTTTGAGGTCCAACAAAGTAAACACCAGCTGGGCTCCCAAGGCCAAACGCCCAAATTCCATTTCTGAAAAGGCCGGGACAGTCAATGTTGGTCACGGCACCTCTGGGAATCACATTTTAGGGAGAAAAACACAGCCACATTTTGCCACCAGAGAAGGGAGTGAGAAGATGTAAGAAACTTTGCAGACAGGTCAGTGAAGGGGGGAGGAGGAGGAGGAGCTCAGAAGATTCCTGCGGAGAATTTTATGGTGAAGTGGGTGTCCTCCCACAGCCCATGGAGGACAAAGAGACCCCACTTGTAGCCCATGGAGAGGCACCTGGCCCTGGGCAGGAGCCCACCATGGAGAAGGTGGAGGAATAGGGAAGAATCTGTGACCTACATTAGAGCAAGTCCCTGGAAGCACCATCAGCCCGTGGAGAGAGACAAGAGGCAGAGAGAGACAGAGGTCCACGCCAGAGCAGGTTTACTGTGGAGTTGCTTGTGACTCCGTGGGACCAGGCTGGGGCCAGCAGTCTGGGACTGAGAGACTGAGAGACATTTTATGAGTTTATAGAAGTGACCCACAATGGGGCAGTTGGTGAAGAGCCGAGGCCCCATGGGAGAGGACTCAGGTGGACAATGTCATAGAGGGCTGTCTCCCATGGGTGAGACCCCACGCTGGAGCAGGGAAAGAGTGTGAGAAATGCACACCCCGCCCCCCCGCCAAGAAGGAGAACATCTCATGAGGAACTGACCAAAGACTAAAGCCTCCATTCCCTATTTCACCTCCTTTCCCCAGTGCCATCCTGGGGANNTCCCCTGTCCAGCTAAGAGGTGAGTGATAGAGTGACCTTGGTGTGAGTCTGGTCTCCAGCTAGGGTC
>VXBZ01006966.1:55382-120972 GCA_013399135.1 Heliornis fulica | reverse complement strand
GGCAGCAGCATTCCTTGTTAGCAGGGTCTGAAATCTGAACCTTCAGCCAGGCACCACAGCTTGAATTACAGGACTAACTGCGCTGGTCCCATCCATCCAGGATAATAGCGTTATTTGGGGTGTGGAGAATGGGTTCCCATGCTGGGAACGGGCAGCGCACCCCTCTGCTCCCCCCTTTCACCGTCACTGCTTGCCTTCAGCCTCCCGTGCAGTGGGTGCACAGCGGCTCCCTTGGCCTGGACTTTGGTTGAAATGTGCACACCCAAGTTATTTTTGGTGTGTCGCCACCATTTCTGTTGAGATGTGACTGAAAGGAATGGTTGTAGTTTTGTATCTTGGCTAAATCGTAGCACAAAGCCCCAGGGCAGAGAAAAGGCGCTTTGCTGGTGCTGGGTCTCTCCTCATGATAAATTTCAAAACCCTCTTGAAAGCAAATTGAAGGTATTATGAATTCCCTGATGTGTTCCAACAGCGTTTTGTAAAGTAAGGTGTTTGCAGCATTAACACTGGGGCAACCACTTTGGTTTACCAATACTTAAATTCAATTCCACTGACAAGATGTTCACTGCTTGTGGTCTCCATTCTTACTTTAAAATTATTTATACTTCTGTCACGACAAAGAACTGATAGTTTATTGTTGTCTGTGTCTACATGTGAAAATTTACCACTAGATGGATTTTTTTAGACAAGTAGATAAGGGAAGGCTGTTTCTATGCTCTCTTTGCAAGAGATCTACTTATCCCTGTCAGATTTCTGCAGGCCACTGCTGATTTTACTAAAACTGAAACGCTTACTTTGGCTTTGCATTGTGCATTATTTTAACAGCAGAAGATGGCATATAAACACCTTTTATCTACTTTCCCTCCTACTGGGCTTGTAACATCAAAGATCATCCCATTCATCTTTGTTTCAAGGCGGGCTGTAAGTTTTCATCTGACAGGGTTGTTGAAAATCAAACTGACTATACTTGATCACAGTGGGATCTGCATGAAAATCCATCTACAAGTCGAGCTGTATTACTTACCTGTCTAGGTCAATTTGAAAACAACAAGAATGATAAGCACATAAAGCTGAAATAGTGTTGTTTCACAGTAGGACTGTTCCACTGCCAGTACAGCAGAAAAGACTGATTTAAGTAAATGTGGAGCCGCATGCAATGCCACATGATTTTATCCCAGAGGTTATTAGATGCAATTCCTTGTGATAATTTGTCTTTCCATTTGCCCTGACTTGGTATACCACACTGCCTGGGGATTACCCCAGCTGAAGGAGGAGGATTAAGGTATGTGAAGGAATGTACTGGAAGTGTCAGTGAAGGTTTCCTGTTGAACAGGGGAAGAACAAAATAATCCATGTATATGCCTTGGTGTTGTGGGAGGAAAATGTGCTGGGGTCCAGTGGGGCTCAAGCTGTCACAGCCACAGCCAGCATGAGCTGGAGGTTCAGCTTTTGCCTATTGCAGGGGGTCCCTGGGAGTCCGTGGCATATGCTCAATGTAATTTTGGCATTGTTCAACCAAACAGAACTAGCAGCAGATCATATATCTATTTATACCTTGTTATTCTATCAATTACATGATTTGTATATGCAGACAAGTGGAAAAATGAGAAAAATGCTCTCCCTTTTAAAAATTAAATGACAGTGTTCTATGATGTTGTGCCACTTTTGTGCAGTCTCATATATCAAATAACTGTGTCAATCAGATAAGTAGGAAAAATAAGGTTTGGTTATTTTTCCCCTGAGAGTTAGCCTTGCTTTTAAAAAAAGTTTCCTTTGACTTGGATATACTGTCTCTACATGGACGTGAATAATCCTAAGGAAGCTAATTCCATAAGTAAGTCTTGAACATCATTTATTTATTTGGAAATACAGTCATTAGCTGTGTATCTTTCCATAATTTGAGCAAGTTAGCCAGATATGCAAGTGTTTATATGTGTATTAGTGATTGAGCTAGTAATATTGCCTATAACTAAAGCTTTCTGACTCTTTCCATTATGTGGCCGTGCTTATAACTCAGCCAAACTTCAACTACTGGGACTGAAATTTTCCAAAGAAATATTGAGCCCGAGGCAGAACTTGCAATGGAAAGTTTCAACTAAAAGAGTTCAGATTTCTCTAAAAACAAGAGTGAGAAAATTGCTTTGTTTGGCTCATGTTAAAAATGAAAAGATAAAATCCCAAACCTTACAGAAAAGCTGTAGTGTTTTCTATGACTGTGTCATGATCCAGTATTTAGGAGAACAACAGTATTTGGAAAGACACTTCTAGCTGCTCCTGGGAAAACACGTGGGAGTTTGGCTGAGCCATGATCCTCCAGGCAGTTACAGTTTGGTTGTGTTTGGGCTTTTCTGTTCAAGTCTCCCAAGGATTTGACCCGGCTGGAGCACTTGTTTCTCCTGACCTTCGGGTCTGGCATGGGGCCGAGGTGTCTGGAGGGGCCGGGGCAGCACCCCAGAGCATCCCATGCTTTTGAATGAGTCAGGCTGCGGGGAGAGGTTCTGGGGTGCTGCCTATCCTCTACATGAAGAAATTCTGGACAAAAATAAGCAGAGGTTGTGAAGTCAAGTGCTCAGGAATTAGGAAATCCTAGAGTGACGGTTTCCTGTGGTGTCTTCTCTCTTTGTCCCTCTTCGGTGTAGCCGTTATGATGCAATCCTTGAGCACTCAAATTGTTTTCACAGCTTTCTCCTTAAAGATGTTTCTTTTCTTGTGATAAAAATTATTTAATTGTTTAGCAGCAATAACCTGATGGCTGTGCATATTAAGGACTAAAAATGGGTTTATTTTGCTTGAGCAAACTGGTTTTTTTTTTGTCAAATTTTGATGCTGTTAATACGGAGCATCCTGGGACCCTAAAGAAGATAGATGTCTGTAAAAGAACCGGACCTGTCAGAGCTGGTGTGTCTCTTGTCTTTTGTATGTTGCTGTCTCGTCATTTTTGACCATTCTCGGTTCTTATCTTAACGTTGTAGCGAGGAGATCAGTACTCAGCAAAACAAAAAAGCGCTGGCTATAATGTTCATGTTCAGTTTGTGTTGCCCTAAAGAGGAAGGAAGGATGCCTCTTCCTGCCCAACCGACGTCGTGTTCTGCCAGGCGTTACTGTCCTCCTCTCCCCTGCCTGTTTCCTGGAGAAGGTGGAAAGCAAAATGATAAACGTCCTTGGCTGAAGCTTGCACAAATTGGGTTACAGAGACAAATTACTTCCCAGATTACCTTATTGTACATCCCTGGCAGGTTTTGTCTAAAATTAAAAATAGGTGTTCTATGTATTTCTGCTCCATTATTACCTGAATAATGTAAAAATTAAACATAACAAAGCAGAATAGGCTCTATTTGTGTCAGATAAAAGGTGTAGTCCCCCAACAGAAAGAAGTCTGAGTAAGATATAACAGCAGTGGGTGATGTTCTTACTTTCGTAATGACTCAATATGACATCTCCTAGCATTAAAAAAGCAAATTTTGACAATGGTCCATAGCAAGCAGCAAGCTTTTGGGAACGTAATAGCTAAAGGCTTCCTCAGTTAACATAAAACCAGAGATCAGCTGAGCGCCATAGAAAACAAGCTTCTTGATTTTTACTCTTGGTAGAAAAAAATCCCATACATTATACCCCCTCTGAATTTTAATAAAACTTAAAAGCAATCGCAGAACTTGCAGTGCAGTTGTGGCTTGCAGCTCTCCCCCCTGTTGCTGATGCCAGCCTGCCCAGCCCTACAGGGAGGGATGCTGCTCTGCCTGGGGGGTGGCTGGGCACAAGCAGGGCTGTGGATGCCCCCAGCCCCCACCTCACATCTCAAGGGGATCTGAGCATGCCAGAGCAGCAACTTGGATGCTCTGTGAGTCCTCTCTCCTGCCAGGAGAAATAAGATGCTTCTGTAATATTATCAAATCCCCTTTAGCATCCCTCTGGAAGAGTTGATGTTTTGGTTTGGTTTTTTTTGTTTAGTATTTGACTTCCCCAGTTTTTCACTGAATCCATGTACCTTTTGTTAATATATTACTAGGTATTATGCACCAGCTTTATGTATTAGCAGGCACAGATTGTTTATTTCCCCAATTAGCAACATTCCCTTTGAATAAATATGTGCCTGTGTTTTTTCCTGCTGATTTCTCCTGTTGCTCAGCCCCACTGCCCTCCCAGCAGGATGGACACCTATCCCTGCTCCCACCACTGATTTCTGTCCTGGCACCTTCACTCCTGTCTCAAGCTCTTTTCTACCTCCTGGCACCGTGTAGCCCTGAAGCCATGGAAGGAGGTCTCTTTCCTCCCACACACCGGTAGACAGGTGAGATGCTGGGTCTGAAAATGAAACTGGGGTTTGTGGGGTTAAAAGTCATTCCATTGGTAGGCAGACAGATAGCTGAGCCCTGACTCATTAATTGTAATTAGCTGTAGGTATCTTCCTGGCACAGTCCTGTTGTTCTTGGATGAGAACTCTGAGCATGAAGCCAGTAGGGTGATTATTCTTCATTCCTTTTACAAGCCACCTTATAACATACTTGCTTTATGTTATACTATATATATATAATGTGATCATATGATTACCTTAAGCATTTGGCACATGTACATCAGGCTCCCTCTCTGAATCACCATAGATAGAGCCCCATGGGCTGAACCACAGTGTTGAGGGTTTCATCAACATGTCTGTAACAGTCTCAAGCTCCTTTTAATGCTTCAGCAGCTCTTACATATTTTCAGAAGTGTCATACACGACCAGAAAATGGTGTTTTTCAGATGGTATTTTTCAGTCCTTGAAATTAATCTGTGTGAACTCCAGGCGATTAGCTGTTGATAGTGTGTTTGAACTGGGGTGTCCTCCGACAGACATTTTTGTGTGTGAGAAGTGACCAGGATGCTCAGGTCCATCCTGCCCAATGCAGGCAGAGTGGAGGGAGCCTGTGCGCACTTGTGCCCTGCAAACAGCAGTCTGGTGAATTTTCCTTTTGTTTTCTGTTGAGCTGCAAATGTTTATTTGACTAGTTTGTGAATCCATCTCTATGGATGTCTTACTAGGCTGTGCTTGATAAGGAGTTGCGTGTTGTGAGCCTGTGTACAGTGAATTCCTTATTGAGTAAATGTAAATGTGAGGATTTGAGGACTTCCACAACAATTGAACTCTCCAGTTCTGTAGCAACCCTCATTTAATCTGTGGGAAACTCATCAAGGACACCTACCAACCCCACCAGCTTTGTACCTCACCAGGAGATTTTGGGGCATTGCAAACTCCCTCGGATTGAGGGGTGGATCTGAAAACATGAACAAAACATGGCTCAGAAGCCGTTCCTTTGTTTTACTCATCAGCTTTTCTCCTTCCTTTGTCTAGATAATTTGTTTCTTAAATGAAAAGAAGATGCTGTCCATTCCGATAATGTGCTCAAAGCTTTTATAGATGTGTTGTCCTCTGTGCAGATAGCCCCTGGTTTTGACAGTATCTTTTTATTCTGTGTGCTTTCTGGTGGTGGTCTGCAGCTCTTAGCCTGTCCTCACTGCTCAGGATGCAGCTCCTTACAGGGTGCTTTTTGTTTCTTGAAGCTTAAGGCTTTAAAAGCTTAAAAACTGTTGCTAGTCATAATGTGTCTTATGAAATTTGTGAAGGCTTCTTCAGTTCTCAGAGAGAGCATTTTGAACAGAACTAAAATCTCTGTAGTTCTTTAAAAAAAATCTCTGTAGATCCTTCAGTCCCTCTAAATCGTGCCTGATTCATTCGGGGTTCAGAAGGCACCCTGAAGGACTGAAACAATCCAAATATGCGGTTTATTTCCTTGGCCATTTGCTCCTGTCATTACCTGAGATCAGCCAAATTAAAACTGCTGAGATGTCTTGCTCCTAATATTTTATCCATGTGTTTGTCCTGCCTGCACATTACATCTCATGCAGCCAACGCATGTTTTTACATCTCTTCTGGGCTTTTGAGTGTGTACAGGTGGGGATGTCCAGGGTTAGGCACGTTGTCCAGTCAGGCTAACCTCCAGAATATCACTTAGCTTCACTGTTACCTGATATGCAGGGAATGCAAGCTGGGAGCAGCCTGCCAGGAACACTCCTTGGTTTAAGTGCGATCTGATGTTGCACTTGATCATATCTTGACAAGCTCCCCTTTATTCCAGGAGGATGCACTGGTGCAGCATTACCGCAGCTGTGCTAATTGCTTCCTTTCACTGCCTTCCATGAAGGCTTCTGTTAAGTCAGTCCCCAACTTGTACTGGCGAGGCTGCCACACCACTTTTCACCCCTGTTGCTGTCAGAAGCTTTGAGATGCTGTCTCCACCATCTGATTTTTCACTAGCTACACTTCTTGTTCAGCCTTAGCAATGTCTCCTGTGAGTAACTTGTTCCTTCAGCCTGCAACATCTGCTGAATGGCAGTCTTGTTCTGGTGCAAGAATCTGGATCTCACTGGCTTTAGGAAGAGCTGGATTTCCACTGTTACCTGCAGTAGGTGCTCAGCAATAACTGTTATTTTAATTTGTGTAGTCCACACTTGCTTTCCTTCCAGCATGTCAGTTTGTCCAAGAGCTGGAGTAATTTCAGTTTTCTGAGACACCACTGTGGTGTGCTGGCTACTGATGTCCTCAAGCTCAAAAAGTGCTCGTGCAGGATGGATCTTTGCATGGATCGCACTAGCAGTTGCTGGCAGTGGCTCTCGTCTCCCATCAGCTTTATTCCTTGCATGTGGTTTCCCCTTGGACAGTCTGTGCTTAGCGATGTTGCCTGCCCAGCATGGCCCGTGGGCATCACCTGGCTGGGCACCCAATGAGGAAGAGGTTTCTTTTATCTACTGATCTTCTGTCCCACTGCCCTCTCTGATGGGTAAAATTGCTCCACTAGACATTATTTCTTCAAGTGCATAAAGGCTTGACAAAGGAGCCCTCCTCTGGCAGAGGATTAACAGCTGATGTCACTAAAGAAATTGCATTTCTATTTTTACACTTCTCCTTCTCCAGCAGTAACCTGGGCCAGGACCTGTGGCTGTGGAAAGCCGGCAGTTGCCAGGGGCACTAAACTGCTGGAGACTTGCAGAATGGTTGCAGATTTGTTGCCTGCTTTGCCCACACCAAGACATGGGAAATCCAGGCTGGTTTCTCATTCTGAGGGAAAACACACGGTCTCGGGTGGAGTGTGACAGCCCCTGGCAGCGGCTGTGCTGCTCTCAGCTTCTTGGTGTTGGCTGGGCAGTGGCAGCAGTAAGCCCAGACCTGGCATCTTCTCCTAGCTGGTCCGGCTGAGCTGGGCCCCTGGTTCCTGGAGCACAGGCTGAATTGTCACCTTCTGTGCTGAGCACTGAGCTGGCTGTGACCTCCACACACTACCCTGGCCACTGGCCCTCCTCTGTCAGGAGTGGTCCGCCATTCTTTGCCATCAGGCACTGGCCACCCCTGGGTCTGTTGCTGGCTATCTTGGAGAGACACTGGTGGGTGCTAAACTGTCTGGAGCTGATAAAAAGCAGCTGGGCGGATATTTTAAACAGAACATTCTTTGCATCTGTAAATCTGTAAAAACAAATGCCAAGACAAACCTTGAGCAGGATATTGTGTATCCAGCCCCTCAGCTCCAGTTTTCCATCTCTGAAGAGGGGATGCTGGCACACATGCATTTGTGCCCTCAGACGCAGTCTTTGTCTGATGGTCCGAAACCCTATAACAGGTCTTTAAAATTTTATTTCTTTTTCAGTTTGTGCAACTCCTGTTCCTCCTTTGACTAACAGAACTTATTTATTGTCTTTTCTGAATGAGATGAAATGCAACCTGTGCATCAGTGCACAACTTGGCACCACTCCATACGTTGCTGAGCTCCCTGGGTGTATTGGGAGCGTGGATCTTTTGAGAGCCTGTATACTCCAGGTCACATCACAGCGTTGCAATGTCTGTACCCAGTCAGTAGGAGGGAAAAGGGAGGCTTGTCCTCAACCAGGTCAAAAAACCTTTCCAATACTTGCCTCGCTGCTCAGGGCTCCTAAAATGTTGTTCTTCCTTCTACCCTTTTTTCTTTCCAAAACTCTTTGCCTTTACTATCACTTCAAGTCTATTCAACATGATTTATTTAGATTTAGTCAGATCCTCTTAATAACTAGAGGGGGGTGGTTTCTTTGTTCCATGTTAGGCTGTGCTTTCGACCAGTGAAGAAACAACAAAAGTGGTCAGAGACTTGGTTAGCTGCCAGGTGTTGAAGAACTTGCAGAAGGATCAGGGAGGGCAGCGAGTGCAGGAGAGGACAAAAAAAAAAGGGTTTCCCATCCTTCTGCTGTTGGCTTTTTCCCTCACTGTCAAGCCAGGAGGTGGTAGGACCTTGCTCTCCCCCTTTCGTCAACACAATTAACATCTGTGAAGAGGATGGAGGCAGGTGCCAGGAAGGAAGAAGAGGTATTTAAGCTAACTGGCAGCATTGGGTCAAGTGGTGTATAAGATGCTAATGAATACATTTTGGGTAGAAATTAGAAGTTTTCCCACCATTAGAAGAGCACAGTTTTGGAGGCTTGATGGTACTTCCTGAGGTTAGTGACATGGTGTGTACTATAATCAGGAACTCTGATTAATTTAAACAATATCTTCATTCTTCACTTGTACCTGTAATCTATGAATTGTGTTTTCAGGGGTTTTTAGATTTAGTAGACTGCTTATTTTGATGTCAGAATAACATCTTTTTCTATTAGGATAAACCTGAGGAAGGACAGGTATTTTTATGTCTTGTCTATTTTTCCACTCCTATGTCACTATGGCAATAAATCTGGCTGAGGACATGGGCATAAACATTAAGTACATTTTATACCTTTGTATTATTTAGTATAATAATCACTTTGAAAGTAGATGCTGGTATCCAGCATGGATAGGAGATTGAAGCATGATCTCCCATAAGTGCAGAGCTGGGGTTTTGCTGGTAGACTGCTGAAAATGGAGACGAGNCCCATGCTCCTCTCTTTCTCCTTAAGGCAAGAAGATGTCAGATGTCTGAAAATGGTTTCTGTAGGTAGGCTGAGGATAGTTGATCATGAATTATAAGTTGTATGGTGGAGTTCTGTAACTCCTACACTGGATCCACTTAAATGCTTGGATGTGTTAAGCTAATAAAGTAGCAGGCTGCTGTTGAAATCCATCCCAGAGTCTGTCTTCAATAGTTTTCTTGTAGTGATTAATGACAGCAAGCCCATTGCTGTTTGCAATGAAGGATTTGCTTGTATCTGTCTGCATTTGCAGATAGCGAAGTTTCAGATAACAGATTATAGTTCCTGTGGTTCTTTGTTGCCTAGAACACAGCACAGAAATTTTACACCCCCGTAAATTGTTGTCAAATGCTGCTATTCTGCATTTAGCAATCCACGTGTTCATTTTGCATAGCTGTAGCTGGACAGTTATGGTATGATGTTGGGAAGAGAACTGGAAGCCCTGTATCCAGAGGTGTTGCCGTATCAGTATTTCAGACAGCTTTCCCCCTTCTAGTTCTGGGGTATTTTTATAGATGCTGGCAGCTCAGGAAAGAACAATTAGCATGATAATGACTAGTAATTTTCCATCAGTGGCTTGTTTTATTTACAAAACATCTGTTTTTCATAAGTCCTCCTCTTCTTCCCCTTTTTCATTGTGCTTATGCCCAAGACATTAAAATTATTTTTATTTTTTCTTTAAAAAAGACATGAAAGTCACTCAAGTATAAGTAAAAAACTTCTAGGAATCATTAATCTATCAAATCTTTTCTATGAAAGTACCAATAAACATTCTCTAATTTTATTTCAATAGCAGTTTATGGTTTAAATATTCTGCGGTTCTTGGTGGAATGAAGAGATAGAAAAGCAAAAATAAGTTCAAGTGGTCAAAAGCTATGATTTCCCAAGACCATGTTTGGCTATTGCTGAGGCTCCTCATACCTTGAGAATTTCTTGTTTCATGGTCAAACCTCAGATGAAAAAATGGGCTGGCTGTGATTCCCTCCTCCTGATAAAACTCAAAATTTTTATTAGATTTCTTCAGTGCTTTCTGCAATAGCCTCAGGTGTAAGTTAGATCTCTCCATTAGAAGCATAGCACAATGTTAAATGCCAAAACCATCCCTGTCATTTTTAATACACCTGTGAGGTCCAACATGCTTGCACATATACTTGCAAATCAAAGGTACCTTTCTGTTTGGCTTGGTACCAGTCGCAGTGCACGTAAGTACTACAGGTTTGATGTGTGTGGCCACGGGGCTTTTAATTTACTTTGTTACAGTAAAAAACTCCCATTAGACTCAGGTGAATGATTAAAATCATAAATGATGTGGATTTCTGCAAACAGATTTCACTCACTTGACTTGGAATGTTCAAGCGCCACTTGTACTACTGATGTTTTATTCACTATATTTCTAATTTTTAGTTATGTTTATAGATACTTTTGCATTGTATCCTGCACTTTGGATCTTTCCAACATCCTACCCACTAAAATGAATGAGGATATTTCCTTACAGGGGCACCACTGGGGAGGCAGGATAGCAGTGGGGAAACTCCCATTCATCTGTTTGGCCATGCTGATGGAGCTGAATGAAATCTTTCCACTCATTCAGTTTCTGTGGCCTAATATTCACCACCTTGTGACTCCTTGGCTTGTGCCCACGACATGCTGAATTCCCAGATGGTGTCTGCACTGAAATGCTAGGTAGGCCCAGGACTGTTCAACTTCCAAGACTAGACAAAACTGGGTGCATTGAGTCTAGTGTGGCAAAAGGCCAACCTGCACCTAACCATGTAATAATTTACAGATACATACGAATCCTTCATATTCTGGAAGATATTTTTCATTTGGTGTTCATATATATGTCCCATTAAACCGAGTAACAGTTATGTGTGTTCAGGGAGAGGAGAATAACTTCTGTGTTTTCCTTCTTACAAGGCATATGCTGTTACGATATATATTTTTAATTGATTAAGAGGTGGGAACAGTAACAGTGTATCTGATCCAAGTTTTTAGCAAAAGACTCTTTATTGGCCTCCATACTGTAAAACATTATTCTAGGCATGATCCCAAAGGCATTTTTAATCATCAGGCTAGATGAAAAGAATATACATTTCTAAGTATCCAGGAAGTACTAGTAATTTAAATTACAAGTTTATCTTGTTAACATTTTGTTTGGTGGGCAATAAGCCACAATTCAGAGATGTTAAACAAAATCTCATTTTTTAAATAAAAATGTGTTTCAGAGATTTGGAAGCTTTTCCCTCCTCAGTCCTTTGCATGGTAGGATCTCAAATACTTGTCAGAAATACTCTCCTCATTATTAGTAGAGGAATTATTCTTGAACCCTGAGTTTGGGGTGGCTGCAGCACCCCAGGTTATTGCCTGGCACAGCTGTAATTGCAGCTTTAACTCATGCTCACAGGTAGTTGTGGGGTTGCCTTGTGTGTGTGTAATCTATCTGCTTGGGATGGTAGCCCTCATTTAGCGGTTACCCTGCGCCCACAGCCAGAACGTGCTCTTGGCAGAGCTTCCTTGGAGATACTCTTGAATTTCCCCCAATATTGCATTTTTACATTTTAAATAATGCTCAAACATTTTAATACTAAAGGCCAATGTAAACATTTATATATACACTTAAATAATCTAAATGAGTGTGCATGGTTTATAGAGTTTAAAAGAAAATCACTTTCTTTTCCTCTACAAATGATTTACAGTATGAGATTCTATCCTTATTTTCATAAGCTCATACCATATGAAAGCGTAGCATGGACTATCTCAGAGCTATTGGAATAGGTGATGAAAACCATAAAGTTAGGAAAGAACACAATTGTATGATAACTATTCATGTGTCTGCTTTGAAATAAGAATATGCCACGTAAAAGTTAAGTTTTATGAGCAGACATGTTAGCACGACCTCTTATTGAGGTCTCCTGTTAGTTTCTACGACTCAGTTCTGAATTGTTTATAACTCTGCCATCTGTTATCTGCTCAGACTGAAATTTCCCGTAGCGTGAACCTGGATTGTGCTGCTTTAGTTTGGGGAACCTCGTCCAGAAGGGTTCATTCGGTTGGGGGAAGTGGCTTTAGCCATGTTAAAGCTCCTTTTTTAATGGTATGGGAGCTTCTTGCTTTTGGATAGGCTTCTTGATAAGGGGATGGGGAAGAAGGGTCTCAAAGAAGGATTTTTGTCTTATTCTGAACCTGAAGACCAGGTCAAGCATGATTTGTAAACCAAAGTCGTTGTGTGCGGACGTCCTATAGAGATACAGTAGACTACAAGTCATTCTGCTTCTAACTAGAAATCCCAGGCATGGAGGGCAAGTCCTGGACAGCTTGGGTGTGTGATTAGACACCATGTTTTGGACAGCAGAGGAGGGTGATGATGAGCCCCAGCTTTGACAGGTGTGTGCCTGGGGCAGCCTTGCAGATGGTGCTGTTCCCAAGCAGGATGGATTTTGATGGGAGAAGCCCAGCTCTGTCTGAGGAATTATTTTGTGAAGGTCGATTGGCAGTCAACATTCGGCACTTCAGAGAGATAATTTTCTCACATTCAGCAGCAGCATTAAGACCTCAAAGGCTGCCACCATGCCTTAACGTGCCAAAACTCACAAGAGTTTCCCATCAAGCCCTTCAGTTGTCTCACTGCTGATGCCTTCCCAGAGCAGCCAGAGAGCACAAACATCATGGCTCTGTTTTTAGCCTCTCTTCAGAACAGGCCTAAAATGTCACCTTCCATCTCTCTCCATTAGCTGCATCTCTGTGTGTCCCACTGTGTGTTTCTATTTAGTGAGAATCAAATCCCACAGTCTGAGACATGTAATTCTTGCTGTGCCCAGAGTGGTGAGCTAAAAGATGGCCAAGCAGTCCAGACATAGTAAAGATTTACTATGTTTCTAACAAAGAACATTAGTTTTCAACAAATTGAACTGTGAGCACTGAAGGCAGAACTGCAGGTTCCTATCTTTTGTCAATTTTTTCTCTTCTTATTTATCTTGTTTGACCCTAATTTTTTTTTTTTTTAAATTAGTCTTTAACAATTCACACATGAAAACTAGGAGCTATCATTTAAATATTTTTACCACCAAGGGACATTTGATGCTCTCTGAGAGATTGACAAGTGAAGAAAATGTTATATAGAAGGAGATTGTATAAAATTTGCCATAGCAAATATTTGATTTGTTTTTACCTTTTATTTCTGTGTGTGTTTCTTGGTAAGTGAACTATTACAAGGGAAACNACAGTGTTTACTGTAGATTTTCTACCCCATACCTGAAGCTTCCTGCATGACTTAAAAATAAGTATGTTGAGCTTTTTAATGTGAATTGAAATTATTGAAGTGGGTAACATAATGACTGAAATGAATAGTCTCAGTCAGGGTTAAGACCAGTTAAACCAAACACTCCTCATCAGAGGACAGTAACCAGAGAGACCCTCAAACAACAGCCTAAAATCTCCCTGGGAATGGATGTGACATTGGTCAAAACCCTTCTCCCTGATGAGGAACAGAGATGCATAGGAGAGGTTTTTCTTAATCTTTTGGGTAAAGAAATAAATATGAGTTACTTGAGGGTCTCCAACCAGGGGTGTTGAGAGCCTGTCCTGGATGCTTGTCCCCCAGCCCCAGTGGTGTGGTGCTTGCTAGAAGCAAAGAGTCCAGCTCTGAGAATTGATACGAGGCACTAGCAGCAGAGATCTGGCCAAAAGGCTCTTCTTTTTTTTTTTTTTAAATAAAAGCAGGAATAGGCATCTGTGACAGGAGGGACTCTTGGAGCACAGCTCAGACCTTGGCTCGATCTGTTCTGAAGACCTGGAGGCTGCAGAAAACTTAATAACCATTTTCCTGATGTGAATTTTGAATTATGGAGACACATAGAAATGCAAAGAATGGTGCTGGCTCAAGAGGCAGAAGATAGTCTGCAGCTGAAAACATCTGCAAGGTGTTTCCAAAATGTATAGCTATAGAATAGAACTTGTAGAGTCCTGCTGACCTGTGCAGCCCCTACTCTGTACAGCCAGGCAAGGAAGGGCATTTCATGCAGTCTGTCAATTAAGCAGCAAGTTTTATTTAGAGAAATGGTGAAGAAGACTTTGGTTAATGTGGTTAAAATAAAAAGCATCTACTTTCATCTGGATGTATTCTTGCATATTAGTAAGTTAAAAAAGAAATAATTCGTATTTAAAGATAATTACTGTAAACAGAGAATTCCCTGCAAGAGCCATTTAAAAATGATGTTGATGAGAAACATCCTTTCATGGAGATTATTAATATGCAGTTATTTAATCTATGCATCATGTTACCTTAGGTTAATTGGCATTTATTTCAGAAGAAGAATTCATTGAGATGATGTTATAATCATGTAGTTAATTGTACTGGTTATGCTAGGAATGATTGTATCGAATATTGATACATGAATTGTGAAAACAAAGACTGCAACATTGAAAGAAAAAAAGAAATGAATTTCTGGTCTAAAAATGTAGTTATCTTTCTTAAAGCTTACCTGCAAAGTTCAGAATTTTCAGTTCAGCACTGGAATTCATAAAGTAAAAACTTTGTTTTAATTTATATTATTTAAAATCTTATTTAAAGCAGCAGTTCTTGATGACATTAGATTTTTTAAAAAAATACTTTGTTACTTCATTCTTTTAGGAGACTTCTAAATTTTTAGTGTTTATTTTGTTTATATCTGTGATATGCATTGGAAAGAAGTTACATCTCATTATAAGATTTTTCTTCAGCTCTTAGCCCCCTAAATCAGTCTAAAAGTCTGGTTTTTTTTTTTCCTCCCCAATTTTGCAGTAGGTGAGTATTTAGATTCTATTGTTTTTTATTGGCAGACTAGAAGAACAAAGCCCCTCTTTTATCTGCATTTTATTTCTTATCCACAACATTTGATTCATGTCATGGTGAATCAAAACTGCCTCTAGCCAAGAGGTACACAATCAGTTGCCAGGGATGAAATGGAGTGCTATTCCTGAAATGTCCCTTTGCTTTTGCCCTAAAACCTAATCCCGTGTGCCCTCATTGTGTTTCTAAGTAAGTCTGAACTTGGAACTTGTTTCCTTGTAACCTGGCTACTCAGCTCTTTTTCCATTGGCACGAGACAGACAACTTGGTGTGCTCACTCAGCTCAGGGCCCCATTTATACAGGCAAATTTACTGTGCCAGAAGTTACATTAAAGCGTCATACTACCCTAGTTATTTTTGAACAGGGTTCTGTAACATGGTAAACTTTCCTACATAAACATTTACCTATGCAGAATTTATGCCTGTACATTTTTACTTTTTCTAAAAAATAAAAATCAATTTTTCATTCTTGAAGTAGTGAAGACAACTTTCATGTATATCCCACTGCATTGCCTTTTCCTGTTGCCAGAGAAAAAAATATTGTCTTCTTTGAAGGCTAACCCTTTGCTTTAGGTTTGCAGTGTTATCTGAAAACCTACTCAGCTGAAAAGGGTGAAGAGGCAGGAGTCAAACAAATGGACACTGCTGGGCTTACCAACTCAGAAGAAAAAAATAAAGAAAGAATCCTCAATGTATTTTATTACTCATTAAATGATGATAAACATAACATAAATTAGCTCTCTTAATAACCCTAACTATACTGACCCTCAAATGTGGGTATCTGGTCCGCAGTCTATTAGCAATCTTGGTATCTTCACAGCACTTTGATACAGATGGAAAGCAGTGTACATGTTGACTTCAAATATCTCAGTAAGTGAGAGGCAAGTCTTTAGGGCAGGGCTTTGGAAAGCTCTTCCTTGTAATGACATATCCATCTTCCTTGTAATGATATATCCACGAGGAACTGGACACATGCACTGAGAAAGTGAAGCGATTTGAGCATTATTATGAGGTTTAACTAGAAAAATTTGCCAAAATAAAATTAAGAATTGAATATCTAGAAGAATTGCATTCCATCCCATAGATGGGTTTGATTGTGAGATAACTTGGACTTTACCACCTGAAGAAAGTTGTTGAAACACTGTTATTGAGATGTCTGTAATGAATATTTCCTATACAGGTCAAAACCGGACTGACACTGGACACACTAAATCATTGGGAGGCCTTTCTATCTTCCACACTTTGTCCTGCAAGTCACCACCAAACTGTGAAAACTGGGAAGGTTTGTCTGTATTTGATATAATACATGCTGGCATCCTTTAATTGATATAGTTGCACAATGATAGCATTGTTTCTCCTTTATGGTGGTTTCACTGAATTTAATGTTGGGAAAACCCTGGTGAATGACTCTGCTGCCCGGGTGGGTTGAGCGTGGTGGTCCTCAGGCTGCTGCTGGTCTGGTGCTGTGGCCCCAAGCAGCACTGTGTGGGTTTTGGCAGGAGTCCTGGCCACAGCATGACTGTGCCAGTGCTATGAGGGCTGCCTCTTCAATGGTTGCCCCAGGTACGGCGCTCAGGAGACACAGCTCTGCTGCTTCAGTGCCTGCAAATAGCTTGGCTGGAGCGAGTTTAAATCTCTCGGCACCAGGCTCTACCGTGAGGCACAGAGTGGCCTTGAAAAGCCTTGGGATAATTAAGCTTTACTTTAGAAGCCTTGCCCCACTGAACTCCAAGGCAAAACAGCAGTTGACTTCACAGGGCTAAAACCTCTTATTCTTGCTAGGTTTAGACTAGAAATCTCAGCTTCCACTAAAGCTAATGGAAGTCACATGCACGTTCCAGGAGGAGAGCAGATCCCTTTCATCTCTTGAGTACCATGCTCCTCTGTGGCACTTCCAAGGCTGCATCAGTTATCGCAGGTCCGTTTATTTTAATGATGCAGCAGGAGTGTCCTAACTTCCTATGAAGGTACTTTGTTGTAATTATCTTGTATGTCTAGGGGCACCACAAGGGGTTACATTTATTTTACTGCCAAAGAACTGTTGTTTCAGCTGTGGTCCTATGAAGAAACAATCACATCTCCAGCAGTTTGTTAGATTAATCACAGGTGTGTAATCCCAGTGCATACCCTAGAGGGTATATCCTTTGACCCGTTTCCTTTTTTAAAGGGGAAGCTCTGAATTAATATCAGTTGCGTTGCTTATCAGTGCTCACGTTGGGTCTCAGCAGGACGCTGCGAAAAATAAGCGAAAGGCTTCTATGACCTTTGTTTTACTTGTGTATAAACGAGTAGTGTAACTGAACAAACCTGAACTGCTCCTTGGCAAAATCCCCTGGAAAACAGAAAGTTAATGGCAAGAGTTGGGGTGTAGAACTGGTTCAGGAACTAAATAAAGCCTGCAGAAGAGAAGAGTTTGCCTACACTTAACACCTATCCCAGTGTTTTATCCCAGTGGCATTAAAATAATTAGCTCATCAACTTATTACTTATTACTCTGTAGTAGCTAATAGGTGAAGATTACTGATCTTTATCAATCTGTGTGGTCATTGCCCAGGTTTAAATAGGGATCAGCTTTGATTTTAGGACAGTAAATGTTCCTTCAGGATAACAGTGGCTTCAAGATGCACTGTTTTCCAGCTTCATTCAATACCTTCATTCAATACCAACCAGCATGAAGTGAAGGTTAAGGGTTGTTAGAGACAAAACTGAAGGTTTTCTGGATTACAAAAGATTTTTACATTTCAATCATGTAACCATCTAATGTAGAAACAAGTAAATATCCAAGAACTAGACCTTTTGTTAGCTATAGTATGCTTAAGAGCCTCATCTGGGAAAAATTAAATGAGTATATGAGAAAGAATACGCATTTGCCTTTTTATAAGTTGAATTCTTATGATAAAATAGCCTTAGGAATAGAATCTCTGTAGGGAATGGATTTCTGTACATTAAAAATAAATAAATCTCATGATTCATAGAAACATATGAACTGTTTCACCCAGGAGTATATTTTAAAGTAATTTTTGCTGCTTAATCCTCTGGTTTTTTTGGAAATGAGATTTTTGTTTTACCTGAAGCAGTGAACATGGTGGGTTGGTATCAGTGACTACCACAGCACTCCAGAGACATGTGTGCACTGTGAGAAAGTGGGATGAAATATTAGGACTCCAGAATAACTGTGTCTGTATTTCTGAAGTTCCATGTTGAACCCTATTCTGAAATAAATTCAGACCCAAGAAAAAAAATTGCGGAAGGATTGTTCCATGCCAGGACACAGCTTTGCACCAAAATGTAGTGCTATATGAAACAGAGAATGAGCACCTGAATAGGTATTTAATTAAGGTGATGAATGCAAATGATAAATGACTACTGGCATGGATTTTGCAAGGGCTTGTGCAGGAATGCAGCTCTTCCCAGGCTCCAAGCCCCGCTAGTCTGTGGCGGTGCAGATGTGCTGAATTTGTAAACCAGTGAGGAAGTTTGGGAAACCATTCCAGAAGAGGTTAAACCAAATTTTTTTTTGCTGTTTGTATTCTTCACTCCTGCTGTCCTGGAAGTCTAGAACGACTCTTGGATATTCAGGATTTGGCCTTGTATAAGTATTTTGTACACCCTAAATATAACTCTTTTGTATGCCCTAAGCATCTGTTCAATATGCACACTACATCCTTAGTTTCCCAATTTATCACTAAGCACAGAAAATCAGGCTTGCTATTGTTTTAGCAGAAGTCTCTCTAGAACAGGACTGATCTGGTTGGTCTTGCAGAACAAGACATAACTGCAGTTCTTCAAGATATTTCTACGAAATGCATCCAATGGGAATTCAGATTCCTTCTGGGATTTCTTTCTTGGACAGGGTATTGCAAGTAATAACCTTTAACTGCTATTAATAATCTATTAACTCCTTTGATGGCTCTAGTGAACACAGCTGTGTGACAGGAAATCTTGTTTTGGGAGGATGGATGTACAGAGTCCACCCTGAAAAAGATATTTGTGGGAAGAAGAAAAGGGATTTAAGAAAAAAATAAATGTGCCTTGCCTCAGCTGAGTGTTGTTTCTCATGTTATCATGCTCTATAACAGCCTCAGCTTCAAAGCCCAATTAACACTTTTATGAACACACTATGACTGGAGAAATAGTTCACATTTTTTGCTAAAGATAAGGTTGTTTTCTGCTAGGATGAACTCATACAAAGGCTTTCTCAAAACAGACATTACTTGAAACTTTAGTGAAAATAATTACTTATAATTCTGCAAAAATCTGCAGAAACAAACTTTTTTTTTTTTTTAATCTGAGGTTTTCATAGACTCACAGCATGGATTGGGTTGTAAGGGACCTTAAAGACCACCTACTTGCAACCCCCCTGCCATATGCAGAGACACGCTCCATTAGTCCAGGTTGCCCAAAGTCCATCCAACCTGGCCTTGAACACTACCAGGGAGGGGGCAGCCACAGCTTCTCTGGGCAACCTGTGCCAGAGCCTCACCACCCTCACAGGGAAGAATTTTTAATACCTAATCTAAATCTACCCTCTTTTAGCTTAAGGCCATTACCCCTTGTCCTGTCACTCCAGGCCCTTAAAACAGTTCCTCTACAGCTTTCCTGTAGGCCCCTTTAGGTACTGGAAGGCTGTAATAAGGTCACCTCAGAACCTTCTTTTCTCCAGGCTGAACAATGCCTATACTCTCAGTCTGTCTTCGTAAGAGAGGTGGTCCATCCCTTGGAAAATGTCTGTGGCCCTCCTCTGGACTCACTCCAACAGCTCTGTGTCTTTTTGGGCTGGGCACCACAGAGCTGGTACTCCAGGTGGGGTCTTGCCAGAGCAGAGTAGAGGGGAGAATCACCTCCCTTGACCTGCTGGGTCATGCTGCTTTTGACAGCCCAGAACACAGTTGGCTTTTTGAGCTGCAAGCACACATGGCTGTCCCACGTTGAGCTTTGTGTCAACCAGTCAGCCAACACTTCCAAGTCCTTCTCTTCAGGGCTGCTCTGAATGCATTGTCCACCCAGCCCATAGCTGTGCTTGGGACTGCCACAACCGATGCTCAGGACCTTACACTTTGCTTTCTTGAACTTAATTAGGTTCACAAGGGCTCACCTCTGAAACCTGTCAAGGTCCATCTGGCCTCTGGATGCCATCCCTTCCCTCCAGCATGTCAACCACACCACATGGGTTGGTATCATCAGCAAATGTGCTGAAGGTGCACTCAGTCCCACTGTCCATGTCATCAAGAAGGTGGTAAGCAGCACCAGCCCCAATACCAATTCCAGACGAACACCACTCATCACTGGTCTTCACTTGGACATCAAGCCATTGACTGCAACTCTTTCAGTGTGACTCTCCAGCCAATTCCTTACCCAAAGAGTCACGGTGACTGAGCTAGCGACAAGCATCTGCTCTGCTTCCTATGTGTGGCTGCATTGTTGCAGCAATAGAAGATTAACCAGAGAAAATGGAAATTACTGGAAATACAATTTTTCATGTTCAGTAGGGCCTGTTGTGACAGGACAAGGGGTAATGGTTTTAAAATAGAGGGAGGGAGATTTAGATGGGATATTAGAAAAAAGCTCTTTACTGTAAGAGTGGTGGAGCACTGGAACAGGTTGCCTAGGGAGGAGGCGGATGCCCCATCCCTGGAGATGTTCAAGGCCAGGTTGGATGAGGCCCTGAGCAACCTGATCTAGTTGGGGGTGTCCCTGCTTCTTGCAGGTGGGTGGACTAGATGCCCTCTGGGAGTTCCTTCCAACTCTAATCTTTCTATGATTTTATGATTGCTAATTTGTTAAATTTGGCCCGCAGTGATCAAACTATTAACAACCACTGTGTTGCAAGAGGAGCAAGAAACCCTGTTTACTCCTATTGAATAATTTCATATGCTGGCATCTTTGCCTTGAGACTTGTCGGAGGAGCACTAACAGTAAGAAGGAAGCATAGTAACTTTATAAAGAAATAATAAGCCTCCCACACTTTGACTGCTTCCATCGAACATTTAGTGAGGTTTTACCAAAGGACCCCATAAGAACTCAAAAAGCCTTCAGAACTTCTCTGTATGGTGATAACCTGGACTTTTACATGCTTCATTTGCAAAATCCTGGGAGTACTTTCACCCCTGTAAGTCTTGGCAGAAGAAAGTTGCAGCAATTGCCACAACCAGTCTGTGGAATAAATTTTTTAGTATTTACAGACAGATGAAACTGGATGGCCATAAATTCTAGTCTAGTGGGGCATTTTACATTGTAATTGTTATTAGAATTTTAAGCTGGGACTTAATAACAATTTTACTGAAATCAAAAGGGAAATCTTCCAGTGATTTTAACTAAGCAGAATTTCATGCATGATCCCTATTTAAAGTGATTTTTTAAAAGAATGTAACATGTTGAATACTTCACAGGGGCATGGTGTAGATAAAGACCCTCTCTTGTTTTGTACATGTTTTAATTCAGACTGACAGTTTCTCTGAATGGGCAGGTAGATCCATTCCACTTACTTGGAAAAAATTAGGTTCCTTAACACAGGATAGAATGGTGGGAGATGCATCCAAGATTGGACCAGGCATGTCTTAATTACATATATACTCTTATATACTTTACATAAATCTGTATACCAGTCCCTGACTTGACCCAGGCAGACGACTCATGGAATACTTCCGCTGGCCAGCATTAGTACAAAAAGCCCTGGATCTCAGGGGTTAAACCCAATGCACTATCCGTAGGCAACACCAGGTGTAAGGAATACTGTTAAGATTTGAAGTTTTGAAATTACATCAAACCACCTCCTGACACCTGCCCTGCGTTTTGCTGAAGACACCCCTCCCTCAGCACAGGCTTTCACCCTGCCAGAAACGGGCAGGAGCAGGGCGAGGTGGTTTGTAGGTAGGGAGGCTGAGAAGCCGCACAGCCTCACAGATCTCCCCATGGGCAGCCTGCCTGGCAGGTCCCACCCAGCACCACGCTCCTTGGGGCAGGGGGAATCGGGAGGATGGGGCAGGAGACCCCTTGGCTGATTGATGCTGGCTGGAGGCTGGCCTGGCCAGGTGCCAGCACCTCTGCCACTTTGAAATACTGCTTTGAACCACATCTGTTTTTTCCAGCAACCGAGGATGAGTCGGTGCTGATCTAAGGACTAGTCCTGCAAACTGTGAAGAAGCCCAGATTTGCTGTTTGCTGAGAGGGTTTTGATTTTGTATTTTATTTTGGAGGTTTTCTTCACCCTAGCTGTATTCTCCAACGTGTAATGAATATCGATTCGAGAATAAAGACTGTGATTCTTGTGTGCTGCTGCATTCTGTGGCGCTTCTCTAAGCAGTAGAGTGAGGAAATGGAAATGATACACTTAATTCTTGCAATTAAGCATAGGTATATAACAGCAAGAAAGAAAAAAATAAAGAAAATGAGAAGGAAAAATGGTCTATAACCAATATAAATTTTATTTTAAAAATATCTGTACCATCCCAACTATGTCTGATGTTGGTTTGTAGTATTTGACATGCATGTGTTTACTTAATGTAACCAATGTAATCTCTCTGAAATTAACTGCATACTAGTAACCCCTATTTGTCTGCTGTACATGCAATTGCTCTGAGATTTAATGCTGTGTAACCATTCCTGGAAAAAACAGATCTCTGCTTCCTGCTTCAGTAGAGATTGAAAGTGAGGACATATGAGATTTAAGAAGAAATTGCAGTGGACATTGATTCAGTGCCACTGTTCTGTGACACCAGTTGTGGGGTTTTTTTTTACATCTATAAAGCCCCTTTTTTTTTTCAGCAGAAAGAAGGACTGATAGAGAATGAAGACTTCATCTGTACTTTAATTCCTCATCACTCACTGTTTATTATATGTTATTTAGTGCATTCGAAGTAATCTGAACAACAGAAAAAAGTGTCTTTGCTGAAACAGTATATCTCAGGGTCATCACTTTATGAAAAAGATTTGTCTTTGCACTGCAGAATTACATATTCTTCTTCTTCTTATCATCATCATCATCATCATCATCATCATCATCATCATCATCACCATCACCATCACCATCATCTTCATCATTACTACTACTTTTACTACTACTACTACTTATACCTCAGTGTTGGGGAGCTGTAGCTCAGGAATGTTATAAAAACATTTATAAAAACATTATAAAACCCTTTTTCATATCCTAGGACCTGATCTTTCAGAGTATCCAGAGACCAGACCAGCTTTTACATTCAGAGGCTGACTCTGATTTTGGCTGAGGGTGGGAGAGTTCAGTTCTTGTGAGTTCCCCAGCCCTGGGCACAGGTTTGGCTTGCCAGAAAAGAGGAACTTATGGTTAGTGACTGTGAGAACTCTTTGCATTAGGCGAGCTCTTGAAGAAGTCTGAGGCAGAAGCAGGGCTAGAAATGAAAGGCAACGCTCAACTGTCTTAACCACAGCACCAATTCTCTCTTCTTGCAAGTCACCAGTGAGGCTGAAACCTGCAGATTTACTGCCCCGATTGCTGCTGCTGGATGTAACGGAATAACTGATTTTCAGAGCAGGCTCTTGCTCCCCTTGCCCCGGGGATACTGGGCTGTGATGGGGGGGTGCCGGAGCTGTGGGAGTGGGAACTTTGGCCCAGGGTGCCCTGCTGTGCCCTGGAGCCTTTCTCTTGGGCTTTGGTTTCTTCAACCTGCCTCCCATCTACTTCACCCCTCCAAACCCCCATTTCACTGCCAGGCTCCTTGTCTCCTCCCCAATTTCTTCTCTAGGGTTCCTCACTCTGGGGGTCTTGTCCTGCTGATCAGAGCAGCTGTTGCCTGTTGGCTGCACCCCAGCCTGGGACTGCTGCCCCTGGCCAGTTTCCTCACCCTGCTCCCCCTGCCACCAGCCTTGGTGTGCCTATGTACTCAAATCTGGCCGCTTTGTCACTGCTGGGCTCTGCCAGGAGACGATGGTGGGGAGGACAAAAGGAGACTCTCCCTTGGGTCTCACCATAACAATGCCACTTGCCATTGTGTGTCACTTGGGCACACCAATCACAAAATAAACATTCTTCAGTGCAGATACAAAATTTATTTATAATTTCTAACAAATTACACACATCTGATTTTTATTTTGAGGAACACAATTTGAGCAGTTTCCTCACTTTTGCCCCTTCCCAGAATAGCAAGGGACAAATCCTGGGCACATAGATATCTGCCTTCACAAGTTTCCAGTTCCTACAAAGAAGTTTTCTATTTCACTTTTGAGTTTGGATATGGCTGAGCTGTTTTCCCTGAAGTTTTCAAGTCAGTCAGGTGGAGGCAGACTCTCAGCATGGAAGAAAATTTTAGCCTGAAATTTAAACTGGAAACAGAGTATTGTTATAGAAAGTGCCAGAACCACCTTCACTTAAGGCAGAACGATCAGCTTATCCTGTAATTCTCCTTTATTCTTTCCATTCCTTCCTACTGTTGCTCCCCATTATGATCCACTCATCAAAAAAAGTTTGAGGAATGAGTTCCAGGAAAAAAACCAACAAACCCAAATTATTTCAGGTAACTGATTTTGAGAGAACTTTACCAGGAGAATTAACTATAGAATATAGCAAATAAAACTAATTAATTTTAAATTCATATGATATGGAGGAGACATATAATTAGTATATTTGTCTAGCAGAAAGACAGTCATCTTAATGCAGAAGTTCTTATAAGTTTTTACGAAAACTTGCAGAAGTGAAATGGTAGGAAACGTTAAGAGGTAAACAGCCAGTTAGGGCTAAACCTCACCTAGGTGTGGGGATGTCCAGCCAGGAGGGTGTAGTTGCAGCTGCAGGCAGAGGGCATTACTTGAGTAGCAGCTCAGCAATGGAGGAACCAGGGGCAGGCAGAGCAGGGCTCCTTACTGTTTAATGGCTAATATCAAGCTGCATAATTGTAAGCAGGGGAAGTGGATGCACTCAGTGTAGAGGCCTTCCCTACTTCCATTTTCCCCCATATTTCCTCCTTGTCCTGTACCTTAGAAGTGGGCTTGGGACTCTGTTTGTACTATGCTGTATCTGGGGGCAGGAGCTGGGCTCCCAGGTGCTACTTGGGGTCCACATTTGATACGGGGGACATGGCAAGTATGTCTGTTTTGTTCCAGATATGCTAAAATGTCAGAGCATGCAGTGCTAACAGCCTAGATAAGCACAACTATAAAATGTTTAGCATTGTTGGAAAGATGCTGTATCATCTTCTGGATTGGGTTTTTATGAGGGGAAGTACTGCCTGCTCTTTTGTGTTGCTGAAGATGTATTTTAATCCTTGCTACTTCCTTATCTGCCAGGGAGAGGAATTGTGTGACTGGAAAGAGTAGAGAGAAGACAGATTTTGGAGGCGCTTCAGAGGGGGTAAAGGAGCCAGTGCTCAGTTAAGGACTGCAGTGCTTCAAGAAAAACAATTTCTCATTAAAGCCAGGTGGAAAACTGATCCAGTCATGTTAAAACCAAAGACTGACCTGGGATCAAACTGTGACTGTTAATTCCCAGGCAGATTTCACAGAAATCTGGGCAGTGTTTACCTGTGGCTGATTTGGCATTTTTCTGCTTTAGGAAATCTCACTCTTGTAGAAAACAGTGTTGAATAATACCTATGTCAACATGACTTCTGGTAACACCATAAAAACAAGACTGAGATATATTCCAAGATAATGAGTATTAATCATTGTTCAGATATAATACCTATGTCTCAATGCGGTTTTGAAACAAAATAATCAGTAATATTTACATTTTTTTCTGCTCACTTAAAAAAGTAGATCCAGTGCCTATGTCTGTAGCTAGAATATCTCCTAAGAAACTGTTTCAGCCAGAGAGCAGCTTTATGAATGCTGAATTTGAGTCCCAAACTTGTGGAATTTCTCCTAAGATTTAACTGTCATATACTAGTTAAATAAAACTTGATATTTGTAGTAATGCCTTCTAACCATTTACAGTAATATTGCTTCTTTCAGTTAATATTTGATGTCTTGTACTGCATATTGTGATTGACTTGTGGCTGAAGAGCGAAATAAGTGGAAATAAAAGATTTCCTAAGGGTGANCTTTTAAGATACTAAGTAACTCTCTGGGAATAGAGCAGTTAAAATTGTGATTAAATATATTTTGATAGATAAGTGTTGATTCGATAGTGGTTCAGCTTCAATAAACACTTGGTTGCCCCTTGTTTTGCTGTCACTGGAGAAGTTACTGATCTGAATAGTTTCATTAACTACTTGCCTATCAGTTTAAGTCACTCGCAATCTGATTTTTAGAAATTAAATGTAGTCAAAGTCTGTCAGCAGGTAGTTGCCTTATCCTCTTTAGTCACTGCCAAACCAAACAGCAACAGGTCAAAACTTATTCTTTTCTTGGCTTTCATTTTCTCTAAGAAAATAAAATGAAAACACAAAATTTACTCGGAGTCATCTCTGCAGGACTGGCTGCTTTCTGAGATTTGCTTAGCTCATGCCCCTGGTCCTCTTGTGATAAACAGTAATGAACATAAGAGTCACAATGCACACAGAGTCGCCACTCCTTCCTTTAGTGAGGCTGGGAGAGTGTGCTAACTGCCTTGGCCTTTGGAAGATTTCTGTTCTCCAGGCAAATGCGTCAGCCTGAAGCACCTGGATGAACCATGCAGGACAGGGGGACAACGACTATGGAGAGCCCCTTCTGGAAATGGTCTCTGGTCCCTCATTTGGGGATGGCTGGCTGTTGATGTGCACCAGCATCTCCTTTGGGTGCAACCACGAGAAACCTACAACACTGTACCCTTCCCAAGAGATGGAATAGGGTCTGTGGGGGCAAGGAGAGGCAGCTTCAGCCCCTGCCAAGAAAAGCTTCTCTAGGTAAAACTTTGGTAGTCAGATCAGCTTGTACCTCATAACAGGGTATGGTGGAATTGGTTTCCAGTGAGTCCAACTGTTGAAAAGGTTTTCTCATACCAACAAAAACTATTCATGTATCTGATTAAAGACAAATCTTTACCTTTCATGTAGTGTTAACTCCATGTTTCATTTTTGCTCCACTGTCATGTGGAGCTTTGGTGATGTTCAGAGGTTGATGTTCTTTAATTCAGACCCTCAGAGCTCTCACTTCACCTCAGGACTATTCACAAACACAATTTAAAACACAGCCAAAAAGCCTCTCTAAGACTGAAGCAGATGAAACACGTGCAAAATGTTTGTAGAGTTTCAGCTCAATATGGACTGAAATCACAGAATGAATTTGTGTCACTTGTAGTCTCTTTGCTAGTAAAATGTCAGTGTTGTAAATTCAGGTCTGGAAAAATTGCATCTACAGCTTCATGCCATAAGCATTAAAAAAAAAAAAAAAAAAGGAACGTGTTTGCCATGTAACACTTCTGTCTTCTGTTAATTTTCAAGTTTGTTTTGGTGCAGAAATCCACCTCTCAGCCAGAACTTTGCATCAGGATATAATCACCCGCCTTTGTTTCCAATTTTAACGCAAATTTAAGAAGATAAGAGGGGAAATTAGACAAGTGCTTTCCTTTCCCCCCCGGAGGGTGAAGGTGACACCTCTGAGCTAAAGCTGGTCTCCTCTCAGTCCCAGCCCTTGCAGCTCAAGTCTTTCAAAGAGTGAGGGTGTGTCACTGCAGCTGCTGCATCAAACAAAATCAAAGAGACTTGATTAATATAAACCTCAAAATCAGTGCCATCTTTCCTTCACAAAATACTTCAAACACAGCAAGAAATGTCATCTCCCAGATGATGGGGGTTAATCTACTCAATCTCCTCTTTTCCTTGCATCTGAATGTAAACCGCTGGAATATACCCAATTACCTCTCGCCAGTCAGAGTAAATTCCTCATTCCAACAACTTCAATCAGATTTTAAGAGGAGATTTACAGTCCTTTTGTAATATCAATCTGGCTTCTGAACCCATAAAGCAGAGTAAAGCAGGACGGACAAAACAGCAACCACAAACTCCCGCTTGTCATGTTGTCAGAGTGGGCGATTAAAAGATCCTGGGCTAAAATTTGTCCTTTGATTTGAAACCTCTGAGTTGAATGGATGTGGCAGGGGCTGGAGTCAGCAGGATTTGGCCAACTGTCCGCAGCTGCAATGTGACTGTATTATTTCAGACAGGAAATCTTCATAACACCACCAGGTTTATAATCTGGAAACTCCTTAATTTACACAGGAAAGGTTTGTTCCTCGTTGTGTTACTTGTTGCTTACAGCAGCTTTCTCCAGTGATTTTAAGGACCAAAGTAAATGTGTATATGCACATCGAGCTCAAACCTTTTTCTTCACACAATGGTACTGCCTACTGTTTAAAATGACTGGTACCTAGAAGGCCTTCTGTTCACTGCTTTGAAACAGACATTCAAAATGTTTCAGCGTTTGGTGAAACTGCACCCCCATTTTTCTTAGTAGCCCAAAAGTGCAGAAGTGGTAACTCTGTCCCCTGGTCCCTGTGAAACATGAAACAACCCAACATGTGATCAGGACTCTACACATGTGCCGGTTCTTAACTTAATACAAGACTACAAATTAAATCTTCGGCTTTAAGGTTGCAAAAAAGAACTATTCAGAATCTCTTCTGTGAGGTTACTTGACAAAGCAATTTAAATTAAATTGAAATGGAACAAACTTTTCTCCCTGCCTCACATGCATGAAGAACAGTGCACTCTGTATTCAGGGGTACACGAAAAATTCAAGTGTCACAATGAACTATACTCACATCTTAAAATTCAGTTGATGCCATCTAAAAGCTCATTACAAGGCTCATTACAAGTTGATAGATGTGCTAAGAAAATGACTGAAAGTTTTACGCCTTAACTTGATGTACATGTTGGAATAATAGAAAGCAACAAATATAATAATTTCATGTTTGAGTTGGTGCTATTTTTAACTCGATGATTCAAATACTTTTTGAAACGAAATTATTTGCCTCAACTTTTCTGACTATACAAGATTTTTATGAGTCTGTCTTAAGTGGCTATTTTAGAGGAGAAAGTCTAGGCTGTAATTTTCCCGAGTACTTCGCTGTATTTAAATAGCTCCTTGGAACCAGTCACGGTGAGATTGCTGCCAAATTTCCAATTGCTAGTGAATAAAAAACAAACACAACAAAAAGTCGCCAGACAGGGCAATATACTGATTTTTTTTTTTCAATAATAAATATACATATGAAGTTTTGGTATTGGGTTAGTCAACTGTGGTGATTGAATGGAAATGGAACTGAAGACATTGCAACCTCAGCAGTAAGCTCCCCGCTGTCCCTGCAGGGACCTTCTGTTGAGCCACGCTGGGAAACAATGAACTCGGGAACAAAAGGACAACTACTGAGAGAAACTACTAAAAGAAACTTTTAACTCCTTCCCTTGAGGATAGTCACACAGAGTGGAGCATAGCTGTGTTTGGGCTGAAAGTTAAGGGGGGGAAGGGCAGAAACTGTCATCATAATGTCCTTTTTCAAGAAGGAAGCCAAGTGAGGGTGAAGGTTGGGCTGGAAGCAATGCTGTAGCTGTCCACATGGTCCAAGTAGCTGCACAGAGGGACAACATAGGAGAGCATCTGGTGTGGCTGGAGAATCATCAGTTCCTGCTTCCCTGGTGCTGAGGGAGAAAGGAAAGAGCTGGATACAGGCAAAACCAGGTCTGCCCCTCACCTACTTCTTTCTGTCTCATCTATGGGATTGGATGGCACCAAGAAGGGCTCACTAAATCCAGCAGTGGCTGAAATGAAAATACAAATGTTCAGAATCCATACTGTGGTATGATTAGGTTACTTTGGTGAACTTTTTCACATCAGGATGTCCTGTATTTCATAACACATCCAACAGTTAGTATTGGCCAGCTGACAACAACCAAGGAGTGCAACGAAAATTCAACTCCCAGGATGGTAAAATCAACAGCAGAATGCTTTGAGATGCCCTCTGCTGTTTTACACTATTTGTTTGTAATATTGAAAGAAGAGAGACAAAGGGAAAAAGGAGAAATTTGAAGACAAAACTACTTATATAGGTTAGCCACCACGAAAGAAAAATGTGTGGAGGCTGATTGAGACTTGGGCCAGCTAAAGAAACATGCAATAAGATGCTGAATTGACCTCGGTGTTGAGAAAAGCAGAGAATATACACTGGTTAGGAAAGCATAGGATTTTTCTATTCCTTTCAAAGATCCTTGACTATAACAGCTTCATGGTGCTAGGCTGAAATATGAACAGAAAAGTGATCAATATTATAACATCTTTTCCAGAAATGAGGGTGAACTCCCCCTTGGGAGAACAAGCACGCCAAAGGGTTGTGCCAGAATTAGAGCACTCCGAGGTGGGCAGGGCTGAATTATCCACATCTAATCACATATATAACCTATACAGAGGACAAGATTGAATTCCTTAAACATAGTCCTGGTGCAATTTTATATGCAGTAGGACAACTTTCCTGGTGTCCAGTTGCAGGCCAGAAACTCACAAATCTCACAGAAGTCCATTGTCATATATTACAGCCTCAGTACAAAGCAATTCAAATGGCCCTGTGTTTAGGTAGATGGATTTACTTTTAAATTCTCTTCCTTGCTTTTTTGGGTGCTGATAAGCTCCCAGAAATCCCACTCATGCCTAGACAAATTGTCACCCTCTCCGGTGAACAGCTGAATACGCTGCTATTTGCAGCGTATGGGGAGCTGTGAAAACTACATGTTAGCTAATCACTATGTAGTAACTATTTACTCAGTGTTTGTATGGTCTCTGTTTGCTAGAAGACTATTAAGAGAGTTCATGATCTTATCCTTATGGCATGTTTGAACTGCCTGTTTCATTTGACATCCCTGGCAAATAGAACATATTCACAGTACAATGTCATGTGTCTGCCCAGCTGGCAACCATGCTATGACAAAGAGCATGGAAATTTATCTAGGAAAAATATAGAAACAAGCAAGAGGCTCAGGTTTAGTGCTTTAGTTTTTTGAGTTTTTTTTTTCTTTTTCTTTGCATTTTTAAAATTGCTACCTGACACTAGAATTAAGCAGGTCATTCGTGTAACTACAGTAGTTCACATTCAGGGAGCTATTTTCACAACCATGAGGACTGGATTTTCCTTTTCATCCTTAAAAGAGAGCTTAAGTTCTGATTAAATTGCTTGGGGTCACCTGTGGTGCACGCGATGTTGCATTAGTAAGTAAGCATTAGTAAGTTAAATATAAGCACTGTTAGCTTTGTCTGGCTCTGCATTCAATCACTCGTTGACTCGTTGAGCAACTGCACTGACCAAGTTCTTTCTAATCCTTTGTATAGTTACAGTGAATTAATCTAATACACCTGACATCCTTTCCCTCTAATGCAGTTAGTGGTATTTTCCATATTTACCTCTGGGATTTCATACTATTTTTAGCACAGTAATACCCAAAATATTCAGCTTCCAGGCAGTAGCCGACTCTACTCAATTAGCTGGAACAGACATCCTAACTGTAGGTGTGCCCTGATCGAGACAGTGCAAGATGATGAATTAATACAACACAGAGAAATTTAACGATTGTCGTTATACCGATTTCCCAACATTTCCAAATTCCTTTCCATAGCAGAGTGCCTCCTTGCATTATGATAATCTTCACCTGCATAGCCTCCTGTACACTTCAGTCTGTCCTCTCTTATCTGGTCTCCTCTACCAGTCACCAGCTCAGCTGTCCACCCAGCTGCCTTGTGCTGACTGGGCTGGACACAGCCCATCTGTGAGCAGCCAGTCTCTTCCCTCATGTCTCCTCTCCTCTTTCACGACTGGGCTGTTAGATGTTTCTGGGCCTGGTTTTCCCATTCCCGATGGCTTTCCTAGCCCAAATTGCATGAACAGACCTCACTCCAGGGAGTGTTCCCACACGCCCGGGCAGGGATACTCACTCTCAGTATGACTCATTCCCAGTATGGGGAAGGACTGCTGGGATTGTGGATCCCATGTATTGCTCACCTACGGGAACGACTCTTGTTCTCAGTATAACATAATGTTATCGGAAGGTCATGAGTTGGAAAGAGACATAGCTTTGTCTTCACTGATCTTCACATTATCTAGCTGCCACAAACCCCAAAACTAGTGGTGCAGTTTCTACTTTCTAGACCTTGAAAATGACAAACTTTTAACTTATCATCCAATGTTTACACTTTATAGTCTTGAAGTGTATCAATTTTTTCTTTGATGAAACAGATGGCTCACTCTCCTCCCTTTTGCTTATTATATCTTGACACCTGGTTATTCCATTTGTATTTATGGTGAGATGCTTTTCCTCCTTGTGAGTGTTCAGAATCCAGATTCCTATCTTAAAACCTTAATTTATCCACTTAGACACATGACCAGGAAAGATTTTGCCTTTATTTTCCTGCTTAATGGTGAGATTTCCTCGTACAGAAAAACTATGCTATAGTAAATTGCTACAAGACTAGAACAAGGGGCTGGCTGAGCCATGGGAAAAGGTGACAGTGGTTGTTGTACACATATGCTTTCTACAAATGGTTTTAAGTGGTCTTGAACATGTCTTAGTATTTTCTGAAACTGACCACTCCTCCTGTATTTCTGTGAAGCAGCAAATCCAGTATGAAAATTTGACCCTCCCACATGTGTCCTCATGACTCTTACTGTAGTAGTCCAATGACAGGTTGACCAGTAGGCAAAATATTGAACTTCATTTGATGACAGTTTTATTATTAAATTTTCTGTACACTTTATCATCTACAGCTTTTCTTGTGGTCTGTCTGTTTTTGCTTATTTTCTTCTTCTCTGCTTCCATTTCCTTTTCCCAAGATAAATAAATTCCAAATATTTAGTTCCTGCCTGTGGCAGTCACATTAAAGGTTCATCTGGCCCAATTTAATGTTGTACATTGAGGCCAGCTACAGAGAAAGAATTAGAGGCTGCACAATTACCTTTCAGTTCCCTGTAGAACTTAATCAGTCTCATTCCCTGAAGAGCAAAGGTTTATAGCCTCATTTTTAAAAAAATATTTTTTCTTTCTAATTTGTGAACGATTCCTACTGAATACATTCAGCGCTCCTGAGCATTTTTTCCAGTTCTCCTGAGCATTTTACTGCTCTTGTGAATGAATTCTGCAAACTAGTAATACAGGACACCTTTCTGAAGTAGAAAAGTGTAGGGTTTTTTTTCCCATTGGATTCCCATTGTTGTTGTCACTGGCAGTCTCCTTGCTCTTGTACTAAAAAATAATTATGCTTGTTTCCCCTGTGTATTTTTAATTTCTCTCTTGTTCCCTCTCCCAATTTGACAGTCCTATTGTCTAAAAGTTTTTTCTATCCCTCTGTTCCTTTGCTGTCTATCTCTAAAGCCATTCTTCTGCTCCACTGTCTTTTCTGAGATAAACTGAGCAGAGGACGTGAGTTCAAGCCCAAGTGTTGGTTCATATAATTTTTTTTCCCAGTTATTTATATCCACCTCTGTAGGTGCTCATTCTTTCTTTGCTTGCTTGCTTGTCCACCACTGTGAGTTAAACACAGCCACAAGTACACACCAGAGGTCCTCAGGGACAGTAAAAAGGGGTATTTATTCTGTAGCCCAGTGATCAGAGCACTCATTAGGCAGTAAGTCTGCTTGTTCATTTGAGAAATACGCATCTGAACAGAAAGTGCACAAGTTGCCCTGGACCAGAATCCACGTCCATCCCTTCTTGGGCAGATTTCCAACCAGTGGGCTACTGAGCAGACTTGTGTGGTCTCCCTCCACATGATCCATTTCTAGATGTGCAGTAACTCAGAGTTAACCCAAGATGGAGGCCAAAAGAAGGTGCACATCCTTTTTCCTTGCTGCCTGTTCCTGGGTGTACCCTTTCCTGGTCAGGCTGCTCCTCTGTTAGGGGGAAGGAAAGCCTCTGACAATGAAGGGCTTCCAACCTGGCTCATGTATTTGTTGAACCAGTGCTGTTACTCTGAGATGACAGTAGGTGTATGGGCAGCAGTACTTTTGGCCAGAACTCGGAGCAGTAGTATGTTACGCACCTCTGAACATGGTGACTAAGTGAAGAAATTTTCTGTATGTGTGTCTTGGATGGCACTAGTCTGACCACAGGTGGATATGTACATTGGTTGTTGCAATTTGCAATGTTACCAGCATTTAAGTGTGGTTTGTCACCTCTGGGCACTGGATTAAGGTTATTATTCTGCTGTTCAGTGTACTACTGGTTTATGATATGATAAAATAATCGATAGTCAGACCAGTTTGATATTTGTATTCAGTGGTGGCTGAACCTGTATTCATCAGTGGCAGAGTGACAGCGGCAGTTTCATTTCCATACTTTGGGAGCCATCTGTCAGAAGCTATTAAGAATTATACTTTTAGCTTCTACTCCTCAGAGAGCCATTATGTGGGGGAGACACCTTCCTTCATCTTCCCCTTCTTCTCCAGGCTAATTACAATACCTCTCGAGAATGCTGAATATTCTTGGGATGTTCAGACCAGCATGCATCTATTGCTAGACCTCCTGAATGTGAGTCAGGTCTTTGGGGTTAAACAACTATGTTAGAATACCACCAGGGACTAACCTCAGTCACAGGCTCTGTGGCTACTCCAACCCCTGCAAAAGGCATTGTGGCTACTCAAGCCATGATGATAAACACTGCAGCTGAACCAGAGAACCAACCCATACTGGTATAGGTTGCCCCTATACAGAAGAAGAAATGGACACAAAGTCAACTTGTTCAGTAAAGGATGATGAAACAGGACCATCACAAGAAGGAGGAAGAGACATAACCACAGATAACCATAGATAACCTATAGGGGAGGGTATAATCTTCTAGTGGAAGGTGTCCTTGCCCATGTCAGGGGGTTGGAACTATATGATTTTTAAGATCCCTCCCAAACCAAACGAACCTGTGATTCTATGATTCTGTGATAACCACCTGATCCCTATCCCTGAGTGAGCTGTGAGATATACAAAAACATACCCCCTTTGGAGAGGGTATTTCAAGGACCCAAAAGGACATTGGTAGGCTTTTAGTATAGCTGCCTTGGGGATGGAGGAAATTGAACAGCTGTCAACCTTGTCCGTTGTTGGATCCTTCTGTTGTGGGGTTGAGGGTTGAAGAACAACAGGTGCCAATCACTACCACAAAGGTGCACTGCCAGCAATACCCCACTAACTGAGACTCCCTGTTCCCTATCCATGAGCTGGTATATTCACTGGAAAGCCATTTGACAGCTCTGCATGAGCCACTCATTGTCTGGGATATCAGATGTGGACAGGGTATATAATGAGTACATACAGCTTGAGAGACATCCAAATATAGCTCCCACAGTAACACGGCTTAGGCATAAACTGAATATGTGATACTAATGCCTGGAATTTGATTATACACTTAGTGTCTGGATAAAGGAATTAAACAGTTGAGAAATGTATGAGGCATACGATAAAAAGTTATAACTAACGCGTGACACAGCATAAGGGACATAATCAAATACTCATAAGGGGAAACCAGGGTTTCACGATTGAAGCCAGTTCATCATTTGGAGTGATTCAAACCACCAGAAAGATTGGATACTGCAAGGTACAGTTGGAGCACCAGTGCCAGTGCCGTCTTCTCTACTGCTCCAGAAAAGAAACCTGAGAATCAAGTGTTCATCTGAGTCTCGTGGCTGGCCAGAAGGTGGTTAAGCCTAGTGTTTGGAACAGATGGCTAAGACACAAACTCTGGGGCAGCCTGAGCCCTGGGGAGCTAACCGTCCCCACAGCAAGGCACAGCCTCTACGGGACAGAGTGGGCAAAGGGAGAAGCAAGGCTGTAAGGAGCAGTCAAGCTACTTATTTTGATTTAGGTAAGACCACGGAAGACTGCATCTTGCAAGGCCTGGAAAACCTGTATAGCTGCCTCAGTGCATGGCTCCGAAACTTCGGGAAGGTAGGTGGTGAACCTCAGCTCTGCAGGAGGACATGTCAGGTGCTGGTTTGTTTATTCTACAGTGACGTTTGGAAAATGTTGGTCCTTTATTTCAACCTTAAGTGTCTTTCGTCAGATAGATCTGGATCTTGGTTTCAGTTCTGAAATATGTTTTACTGTGGTACAAAAGTGCTGTCCTCACATTAACTTTGAAGGTTTACTGAGAACAATATCTAAGGCAAAGTGTTTAATGAGCCATTGTGCTTCAGTGTTGACTGGAAGCTGTTACCTAGTGAGACAAAAACATATGCACAGGACAAGCTTAACATCAAGCTAAGACTGTGAAAACTTTCCTGAGTTCTAGAAATCTCTAATCTTGCCTCTAGCTGGTACAGTGTAAGGTATCCTTCATAAGCTATCTTTTTAATAACTTTAATGAAATATATTCAAAGCATTAAACCATCATGGAAGCATATACTTTTCATTTAGGTCTGGGATTGATTTCCACATCAATATGAGGAAGAGAGACATGTGACTACATGAGTAAAATGGCAACAGCACTGATATAGCTCATAAGGTTGTTAATCTACAATCTTCAAACAGTTGGCTCAAAGCCTAAAGACAAATTTAGATACAAATGAGTTGTCCAGAAATCTTTGTTACCTCTAATGCAGGTTGTGAGGAAGGAAGGAAGGAAGGAAGGAAGGAAGGAAGGAAGGAAGGAAGGAAGGAAAAGGAAAAGGAAAAGGAAAAGGAAAAGGAAAAGGAAAAGGAAAAGGAAAAGGAAAAGGAAAAAAGAAAAGAACAAAGAAAAGAAAAAAGAAAAAAGAAAAAAGAAAAAAGAAAAAAGAAAAAAGAAAAAAGAAAAGAAATAGAAGGGGTCAAGTAATATCTCTCTTATGGACAATGAGAAGTTTAATTTCCCTTCTTTGGACTAAATGCATATAGCCAGACCTTCTCCACAACTCTCTAGGGCTTTTCTCTTGACTTTAATAGTTTTCCATATAATTAGAAGCATTATTAAGAAATATAACCGCAGATGGTATTTTTCAGAAATGTAACATTCCTTTCTCAGCTTTTAATGTCTAAAGTTTTCTGAGAGAATGACTTAGAAGAAAAGTTTGTAACTATAAAAAGAAAAAAAAAAGAGTCATAAAACCTGACCATTTTAGACTTTTTCCTCTCCCTTTGTTAGTCTGTTTTGGTAACATACACTATAACATCTCTAATAATAATCTGTCTTCAATTTAGTATCCTGTAATCCTGCAGCTCTACAGAGAGATTCCAAGGAGAGACACCTGTAGAAACATCACCCGCTTATGCAGCAGGCTAACTTCAAGAACCTGTATTTTTAACAAACTTTTAACTGCTACTCTGTCTGGCAAGCTGATGTAAAACATACGCTGTAGCATCTGTATGAATTTAAGAACCACGCAGAAAGGTGCCGGAGGAATGTTTAACATTCTTTTTCCTTATTCCTGTTACACTGTGGGAACAAGTTCCCCAGCAGAAGGTCCTAGGAGACTTCTGGATAAAAGCAGTTCTTTGCAGCAAGAGTAGCGGCTCCCTCAGGAGGAGGAGCAGAGGTGACTTTCCACGGTCAGGTCCTTCTTGCTGTTGCCACCAGATGGTGCCACTCTTCAGCAGAAGCCGGATCTCTTTTTGGAGGGAGCCTATGAATCTCAAGCTGGCAGAAGGGAAGTTTTCCTGAACAGAGTCCAGGCTCTCAGCTGCACCGTTCAGTCTGTGATATGCCTTATTCACGTGACAACCTACCAAAGTTTTTTTTTTTTGATTTACACCTTTTTTTTCTCTCTAAGTTACCTAAATTAATTTCTTCTGCTGTATGCAAACTGAAGGGTTTCTAAAAAAAAAAAAATCACAAAGAAGCTGTTACACAAGCCAGCTCGTTAAGTGCCGGTTCCATCAAGCAGTTGATACTTTATTCTACTTCCCACCTACATTTAGCACTGATATAATTTTTCACTTTAAAAATAATATGCACACTTCTTGATATGCAAATGCATTTGGTGCTTTTATAAAGTGCAGAAAACTCCTTAGTTATGTTCCACACTAAGAAGTCAGGACTGCAGGGAGGGTGGGCTGTTGTAATGAACTGCTACTTCCATTATCTGTGTTAATAAAAAAGAGAAAGGAGCTGCTGAAACCCCAACGAAATGAATGTGGTCAGTTTTTCTCATTCTTTGAACTCTGTGTCTTGGCACTATAAATTTGTTGAGTTCTGTGCAATGTGGCTACTTTGTATGGCACTGACAGCACAATTTGCTGTTGTGAGCCAAAGGAAGACATTTCCTTGCAGGATAACCTTGTAGAGAGGCCCTGTCCACCCCCTCCCCAGCATGTGAGCCAGTTTATGCCTACTCCCTTCCCATAGCATTCATCCAAGGCAGGGAAAAACACCGTGTCACAGGAAGAACCATGACCAGAACAGCTCCATCGCTCTTCACCCTACAGTGCACAGCAGTGGACATGCACACTCAGCCCCTGCTCTTCAACCTACAGTGAGATACAGAGCTCTACAAGGGCTTCAGAGCAAACTTCTGGTACCTTACACCGACAGGAGCGTTTTAAAGGGAGGTTTTCTGCCGGACCTCTACACCCACATTTTGTGGAACTAGATCCAAAAAAGATCAGGTGGAACAAAGTGAAACAGAACTAAGTGTTTCACTTAAAAGGGATAAAAATCATAGTTAATATATGTGTGAACAAGCACCAGACCTTTTAACTTCAACACTGGTGCAGTTTCTCTCCCCCGGTAGCTGGAGGCCTGTATTACTCGTATTACTCATACTTGCTGCAAGCAGTCAGTAAGAGATTGGCTTTTGACAGTAAAGAAAGTGGCATAAACCCAAACTTGCACAGGCTCTCTATGCCACGCACCCTGTTTACCAAAGACTGGGAGAGCCACAGTTGTAAAGAATGATCAGTAGGTACCACCTACCCATGCCTACTGAGCTAACATTTTATTCACAAAAAATGTCTGTCAATTAGTCTGTCTGTCATCTTAATCACACCTCTGATTAAATCTCTCTTTAAATTTCACATATCATTCCTACCATGTCATTTTACTGGAAACCAAATAATTTATAAACCTTTCAAAGCTGCAATTTCCCTGAGTTGGCCCAGCATTGACAAGAAAATGTCACCAGTGATTATTTCTGCGTGTTGTGACCTGTCACAGTGATTCCAAGAGCTGGTTATAGGTTTCCTGCGGATGACTTCCAGCCAAACCCATATTTAATAAGTAGTAAATGTGGATGACATCGAAATACATTTGTATTACCAATTATTACTTAAAGGGTAAACTTGAGAAGTAGCTATTGGTAGTGTTCAACAAAATTCTATTTTATCTCATATTTTAGTCTTAATCAAGTAATGTTGACTTTGATCAGACTCAGGCACTGACTACCCTGTTCTCTTACAAAATTTGCTGGGTGTTCTGCTTTAAGAACCACTGCTGTGATATGAGGAGTAGTAGGTCATAGCTGCTTGAAGGTGCTGCTTGATCAAAGTCAGACTACATGTTTACTTTTCTGTTTTACCCCTGCCTCTGGATTAAGGGCATTTACTGGCTTCCACCTGTGGTTTGTTTTCTTCAAAAGGCAAAACCATGTTGTAACAAAGTACAATATGGCATGGGATATATTTGAATATCAAGACATATGCCCTGGGTCAACAGTGCGATGAATTTTTCTATTTGCCTTTGAATAACTGCAACTTCTTTCTTATATATTATTCTACAAATGTGAGGTGTGCACACATAGTTCCTTACACTAACAGAAAAGATGTAACAAAAGTGGTGTACGCTTTAGAGAAGTGGCTGAGATATTCTTAAAAGTATTGCAAATTTTATATTTATTTGAAATAAAGCATATTTTTGCTTCCAGTCCAACATGTTCAAAGCATTTAATTCTGATTTGTGTTTGCATTGCTGCTTTCCCCAGCTATTTATCCTGATCCTCATGAGCTGTCAGGGATGAACCACTCTGCCAAGAAGCCATCCTCCTGGAGGATATAAGCCAAGAGCTCCGGGGTGCATAGGAATGAAGCAGGCTCTGTTCTCCCTTTGCAGATGCACAATGCTCCCGGATGCCAATGACCCGGTGAGAAAAAGTCATGAACTTACTACAGAGCCCTGAGACACCTGGCCAGCTTCTTCAACCTTTTCAGTGAGGCCCTTTAAGCTGAAGAATTTGTTTATAGTAATATATATCCCTTGCAGACGTTTTCCTGGGGCAGTCTCTCTCATACTTCTGCTCATTTGATTAGTTTCCATAGTGACACTTATTTGTAGAGTTTAGAGTTGCTCATAGCAGGTTTCTGTAAATGCCAGACGCATGCATACCATGTTAATAAGACAAAGTCAGTCCTGTTTCTTTCCTTTTGGTGCTCTACAGTTTGAGGGCATCCTTGTGGGGAAAAAGAAAAAAAAGAGGGTGTAGATTTCCTTTGGATTCAAGTTCTAGTGGCTGTTAGCTTATTATTCTGGGTGGTATTTTTGACTGGACTAGTTCTGTCGGAATCACAGTGGCAGGCTCTGAAGGACTGCCTGTCTGCGTGAGCTATTATGTAAGCTGGGGAAACCTTCCATTAAAGCAAGGCCCTCAGACTGTTGCTTTATTTAAAATGCAGAATTACATGAAAAAGCAATTCACTTGAGTGGTGCCTTGTAGGTTGCCTTTTATCCCAGGTTGAATTGGGAATTTGCTTTTCTTCAAGGGGAGTTACTACTATTTTAAAAACAGGAGAATACTAAAATCAGATGCAGACTCGTGTGTATTTTACCAGCATGCTTGCATGTGGAAGGGATAAACAAATATCTGCAATAAATGAATAAAATGAGATTTCCATAAAAGGAGATTTCCATACTGACAAGGGCAATTTCAGGGGAACGGTTATGTAAAAATTGCTGGTTCTTTGTAGCAATCACAACAAATTCAGAGCAGACTGGAAGAGGGTTAAGAGGAGTTACTATGTATGAGCTGGTATCCCCACCAGCTAGGCACCCTCACAGACACTTCTGGAATGCAGAGAATAGGTCATTGCACATATCTGTTCCCCACTTTTGCGGAAGTATAAGAAGTAGAGGGAAAATAAGATTTAACAAGGATGTTGTGACACTAACTATTAGTTCTCTTAGGTTTCTTGCAGAGAATTTGAGGCCTCTCATGCTAGTTTGGCACATTTCTTTCTGCAAGACACTGGAAGGTTGTTTGAGCCACCAAATTTATGCATAAAAAGACAGCAACAAACAATTACAGGAGTTCCTAATAGCATCTGGCCAGAGGAAAGACCAGGAACAGCACTCCCAGGAGACCAGAAGTAAGATTTTGCTCTTGTGTAGACAGAAAATAAAGAGCAGACTCTCTGAAGCCACAGAAATTAAATTGGGGTAAATGTGCTGGTAGTCCAGCTAGACTCTGGCCCTGGAGTTCACAAGCAATCTTCAATGGATTGCTGTGGTGTAGCTAGAGGAAATGGACATTCTCAAGCTCTTGAGCATTCTCAAGCTGCATCAGGACAGGTTCAGATTAGATGTTAGGAAAAGGTTCTTCACCAAAGGAGTTGTTGGGATGTGGAACAGGCTGCCTAGGGAGGTGGTGGAGTCACTGTCCCAGGATGTATTTAACAGATGGGTAGATGAAGTGCTCAGGGATATGGTTTAGGAGAGGACAGGTATGGTTGGACTTGATGACCTTAAAGGTCTTTTCCAAGCTAGTTATTCCATGATTCTGTGATTGTGTGTGACTCTCCTGACCTAAACAAGGCTAAGTGCTGGTAACATTTTTCCCAGTAGCTTGTAACTCTCAGTACTGTAAAAGAAAACTTATTCATTTTATTAAGATAACTCAATAAAAGAATAACACACACACACAAATGTTAAAACCTGTTGATTAAAGAAAAGTGAAAATGAGAGACATGCTCTGTTTTCTTCAGGAGCATTTTAAGGAAAAAAAAGTATTATTCTAGAATGAGTTAAAATTTTTGTTTTCTCTGTCCCCTGCTGCATATCTTTAAAAAATGTAAGTATTCAGTGGAGGGAAAGAAAAACATCATATTTATAAAAGAGTAAACCTCCCTGATGTCAGTATGCAGTAATTTTTACCAGTTAGGCTACTATATTGGATCCAGCATCAGAAGGTAACATCCTATTGTGATGCAGTCAGCCTTCAGGAACACTGCAAAGAGGAGGAGGAGGAGAAAGAGGTCCCTAAATACACCCCACGCTACCCAATAGGATTAATGGGATCTACAGGGGAAGCTCTTCAGCTCCGTCTCAGTGAGCCAGATGGTGGCTGCAGGCAAAATCTTTCCAAGAAATTGAATTAAATCTCCTGTGAATATTGTTATGGGTCTAAGAACCGCGGTCTCTCTATCTAAGCTGCCTAATTTCTTAATTTAAAGAATATTTATGAACTATTTTGGTTTGTGGAAGACCACAAAATTTGTGAGGAAGAATGTCCTGTAGTGAGAGAGGCACATTGACTTTGCCCTACGAAATTCCATTCAGATTTGATCGAGAGATTAAACCTGACAGGAAGGAAATTATTTTTTCAGTTGCATAGTCAACAAAATAATGGCAGTGTGTCAAAAACAAGAGGTAAAGATGAAAATCTTCTCTAAGACTGATTCTGTGCAAGCACAAGCAAAGTGGCACTGAGAACAGATGGCATCTCCGGAAGTAGGGAGGGAGACTGAGGCCAAGCTCCTTGGAACCATCCACCCTCCAATAAGGTGTGTCTGTCCAGGCTTGTGCCAGGACCAAGTGGTAGTGGTTGTGCTGGGGTGGTTGTTTCTGCGTGGAATCTTTGGCAGACTGGCAATGTGCTGTAGACCAAAAAATCTGGGGTATAATGGGGTTGTATTCACTTGCAATCTCAGCCCCAGCTCCAAAATGGGTCACATCTACAGACATTTAGGTCATTTTACCCATTTGTGCTATCAAAACATGGAGTATCTCCTGAGACAGAGATTATACATTTGTGACATGCAAAGAAATGTGAGTAGTGTAAGAAAGGCCTTGAGGAAACAAGTAACTGCATTAATTGCTGGAACTGGGTGGATCACTGGAAAGAAATATGCTCTGCTAATTAAAAGATGAAAGATAAAAATATCACATGCCTTCCTCGTTATATGAGCATCAGTAAGAGAGATGAGTGGAGGTAGCGAACAGTAATGATACACATATGTAGGCTGACAGTGACTATAACTGTAGGTTATGAATCTGTCCCTGTTTACCTTGGTTTCCCAGGGAAATGAGACATGTGAGTGTGCAGTCGGACTGTCCACCCATCAATCTTCCTTACCATTTCCCCCCAGTAACTTTTGAACTTGGCTAAATTCAATTAAATATGACAGGAAAGCAAGAGGGCTCAAAGTTATGAAATCAGTGTAGGGGCAAAAAAATGAGTCTTGATGACTGTCCTGGCTTTGGTGAGAACTGCAGTGGGAACTCAAGAACTACTTTTTCAGTGAAGTTTGCCATCTAGCCCATCAAGACATGCCTGGATGTGTCTTAGACATGGCACATGCTGCCTTTTGGCTAGCAGGTATTTTACAGAGATTAGGAAAGGATGAAAGCAATGTACATGAGGCTTTACAGAATATGAGGGGGAACTGGAAGAACTGCAAAGGGATCACCATTGTTTTAGTAGGATATACTGAGTCTGGACATACAAGTCTCTGGGAGACCAGACACCACTAGATCTGGTAGTGTCTACTGATTTCCAGCCAGGAGGTGCATCTATATAAACATTACAGACTTCAGATAAGGTTTTATTGGTATTCAAAACTGCAAAGGCAACATTATTCTTTTTCAAATTATTTTGGCATTCTGTCTGTTGTCTGATCCATGCCTTTTGGCTGATTCCAGGGGCTAAGCCTGCATTTGCTGTACTGCAGTGGAGAGTTATTCAAACTGCTCAAATCTATCATGGTCAAAAACTTTTTCTTGTATGTAAACATTTACAATCTGAAAACCTGATTCTATCTTTAGATATGTAAAAATACAAGTCAGATCTCATCTCGATTAAAACCAAAAGAAAGGCTTCTACTGACTCCAGAGACAAGTATATATGTTGCTTTAGAGTAAAATACACTAAATATAATAAAGTACCTTACAGTAACTGAAAAAAACATTTAAAGTCAAACTTGGAGTAGAACTACCATGGTTGCAGAAGAAATGACTGCTTTAGTAATCCTGGCAGTAAATCCTAGATAGGCCACAGATATGGATATACAGGTAATGTTCTTGGTTAGGATCACTGTTGAGAAAAGTAATTTTTCCACACTGTTTTTTAAAAAGAAAAGAGTTAGTGGACAAACAGAAGTTCATACAATAATCACAGAGCATATAGTTAGTGTGTGCCACTGATCTTACAAACAGCCGTTAAAACCATCCCACTACCGGATTTCTTAAAAATATAAATTGCATTCTGCAGTGGTGCTTAGGAAGAAGTATAAACTTGTATGTTCACAGGTCAGGTTCTTTAAAAATATTTTAACAGCCCATCTCAGGAACCACTGTCTATTTGGTATCCTGTAAATAGTCCATCTGTGTAACACAGGTAATGGCTTAACATTTTTGGTAACAAAATTGGTGTAGATAATATATTTATGTTTGAATTATCACATTGTTTCCCTTGAAAGGAATTAACCACTGCAGAAATGGAAAATAACTTATCTTTTCTATATTCAGGCAGATTGATTACCACGAAATGAACTGATATATATAAAAACCAGAGTTGATTCTCACATAATTTAATTGCATCTTTTGCAACAGGTCCAGAAATATCAAGTAAGCTGCAGCAGGTTTTGTCTTCGTGATAATACCTTACCTTTCCTCTCTTCCCAATAACAGTTGACTCATTGCTTGTGAGTCCTGGTTGCTTCTTATCTGCTCCTTGTGTTACAAGCACTTATACAATGATATCCTATAATGAAGTTCATCTTCTTCCTTAATAATTAAATAGGAATTTACTTGATCACTGTGACCTGGATAAAAAATTGCATTCTAATGCATTTTGGCATCCAAAACGCCATTTTGAAAGAGGAGTGAATAGTATATTAAACCAAACTTAGTGTTTGGCAGGGTGCCATGTTTCTACACTGCTGGGGCCAGACTTTGGAGGTGCTTTACAGACACTAGATAGGTCCTCAAAAAGTATTCATCCATAGGTTTGGACCTCCAAGCCTCCTGCCTCCCTCAATACCCCCAGCTGGTTTATGACCCTCTAGAGCAGAAAACAGACGGCACTGTCTCTTTTCTGAGCTCGAACTTATCAGCTGACACAGTGCCTAATGATTTAAGTGTGGTGTACATGCCAATACCATGCAGAGATATAAGCACTGCCTTTGAACCAAACCTGTTGGGGTAGCAAAACTCAACTCTATTAAATCATCCCCCTCAGAGTGCTTTGCTTTTCCCATCTGAGCTTGCTCGCCTGGTAGAACTGCTCTGAGCACACCACTTAGCTACCCCTCTCCACTGCCCCAGCTCTTCTTGCATCCCCTGTGCAGTATGGAGGCTATACAGTTCCTTCTCTGCAAACAGTCTAAACACCTGCTCTGTACGTAAGAGTATGTGTACACCTTCTCCATCTTTAGATAGATCCTCTCATGCCAGGACTTGCAATGCTGGGTCCTTTTTTTTTTTTTTAGCACGCATTAAAATTTCCATGTAACACTGTGTAACATATAAGAATTTTAGCTGAGTTTAATAACTTTCTTGATTGTAGGACTCACAGTAATTTTTCAGGCTGCTGCTAACCCCTGAAGAAGAATTAAAATCAACATTCAGAGTATTTATTTTCATCCAAAAATACTTAAATTCCAGTTGTAGAATCTTCAAACCTAGATTAAGTTTTCTCTTCAGGCATTTAAATACCACAAACATTTTATCTGAGGGTAAATAGCTGCTAAACTACTTTTGTCTTATGTAGCAAATAAAAAAATCTGTAGTAAACCAGTCAGAGTTACTAAATAAAGCTCAGAGTCTTAGAAGAGTATTGAAACAATACCAGAAACAGCACCAAAATGAAGCCCATAAAAATGGATGTATCTGAAAAATATATAAACCATAACATGTTAATCTCTTTTTTCTTTATTATTCTTGAATTAAGTGATTCCTTCTCATAGTAAACTACTTCAGAAAAAAATAATACTGATGCACAGACTTCACATACAATATTCATGCATGTCTGCAGTGTCCATGTCCTCTCACCTGAGCTTTTATCACACCTGACAGTGTTTGCACCTACAAATTTAGGTATAGACGATAAAGCCTATGTCTAATAAAAAAGCTGGCCAGGAATGACTGAAGTTGTTAATGACTCTAGGTTTCATAACAATTAGAGAAAGGATTAAGGGATTAATATGTACTAATCTTGTTATCTATGAGGTCCTGAAGCTGTAAAATTTGAAGTTAAACTGGGACAATGTGCAAGATTGAACTCAGACTTTATAATAAACTCTAGGTAATGGTAGCACAACACTTGGTTTTGTTGCTTTTATTTTAATAATGAATTACATATCCTTGAAAGGAAAAAAATCTATCATGCAGTGTATGAGGGATGGGTTCTCAGATCTCTATGCTGTACTGTGTATGTGCTCAGGAGTCACTGGCTGCTTTCAAGGGCAGCCTTGTCAGAATCTGAAAGCATTAACAGTAGAAAAGAAGTAAATTCTGTAGAAATATGAAAAGTTAGAACTAAAGTTTATTTTATATAAGTTCAGAATAAGTTTGTTCAATACTTGATTCCAACATTTTCTATTATATTTATGCAATTCATATAGACGCTACCCTGTGTTGCCAAATTCTTCTGAATTCATCATCTGAATTGATGAACAAATACTCCAAAGTCACAAATCAGCCCCTGAGATGAACAAATATACAGGAAATATAAGAAATTGCTTATTTTTACTTTCTATTTTTGACATCTGTAAAACAAATATTCGACCTAGAAGATTAAAAATTCATTACCAAATTAAACTGAAATGATTGCAGTCTTACAACCTCTTGTAGTGTCTTGAGTTTTAAAAAAGACACCAGCATGTTACTTCAAAAAATGTTTTCTTGTTAAGAATGAAAGCTTTACCTCTAATTTCAGCTATTCTGTAGGTATCTCCCAGCTGTGGGCTATCTGTAAGCAACTGCCTTATGCTGCAGAGGTTCTGTCCTTTCTCACGAATTTGATCTCAATTATCCTGTGAGTGGATCAAATGCTGTGTGAGCAGAGGTGACACATGCAGCGTTCCTGGTCCCTCTGCAAGTGCCTACTTTTGGCTCCCTACATGGGACAGGAAAGGGACTAAACTGAGATGAGGGCAGGGACAGGAGGAATTTAAGGAGTCCCATGAAGAATACAGTTCCATGGATGCAGTGATGGGAACGCTAGCTTTCCCACATGTCCTGGTTTTGGGTAGGTTGTATTGAATTTGGAAAAAGGGCTGCTGATTTGGAGTTGTATCATCACTTTCTGCTATATTGCTCTTTGTACAGACATCTGCATTAAATTCTAATGTCCCTTAGCATTTCTAAAGTGCGCCACGCAGTGATTTGCATGCATGAGGGAGACTTTGCCTCTCACAGCTATTTTGCAGAGTCAGAGCAATTTACAGTGGACACTGATGAAAAAAAGAAATCGCTAAGGTATGCCTTTTTTTTCTCACTAGATGCATTGTTTATTATGGCAGAAACAATTACATTTCGGAATATATATTTAAAAATCTTGCTCTCATTTCCTATTGATTTGGTTTAAAAATAGTTTCTTTTGTATTTCACAGAAATGTTTGTTCCTTTACAGACTTTTATATCACCACAAACTACTACCTCTGCTAGTCATAGCAATGCTAGCAATGTTTGCAAGTGAAATATGGATCTGATATCCCAGCATGTGGGAAAAGGTTGCACGTGCTTGTTCAAATGTGATTTTTTAGTAAACTTAGCCATAAATGTAAAACCCCTCAGACAAATTCCACTTGGTTGCTATATGGTGACTGACCTCAGAGGATAAAACAGGCTGATGCTGTGGGAGCAGAGGGAACTCTTCCAAAAGAACTGTGAATCAACTCTGTGGAGAGACTATTGCAGCAATATCTGAAGGCTACCAGGCTTCTGGAGGGTTTCCATGAGTTGGTGGGAACCCCCAGCACTGAATCTCCATGGTTTCTGTTGGGAGACTTGCACAGCTGTGTGATGTGGATTCCCAAGATTAAGGGGACTGGAGATTCCATCTGAAACTTAACAAGGCAGGTGAAACATCTTTACAAAATTTGCATTTGCCTTAAAACAAGAAATTGGTTTCTCGAATTCCTGTTGGGAACTCCCATTAAAAAAAAAAAAAAAAAGAAGTTTTCACATGATGCCAGTTGTTAGAATTGGGTAATGGGCTCTGCTGGATCAATGGGTTACTGGTCTTTCAGCAGATCAGACCTGAAACAATGAAGAAATGTTTTGAAGGAGTTAAAATAAATTTATTAGTGTTTTCTTCAAGTTCTATTCAAAATCCCAGATGAAGGTCTCTCAAACATGGGACAGAGAATCATTACAACAAGGACAATCTCATGCTTTAAAGAATGTGCTAAAATTATGTAGTTTGCAGGATCTGGGACAGATTTTCACTGTTACAGTGCAGGATAGTGCTTCTGACACCCTGAGAGATCTGAGGAGAGTCATCAATGGCAGATCCTTGTAGGTGGTTAGAGAGCTCCATAATGAGCTACCTTTCTTTGCTCTCCAGGTTTTTCATACTCCTCTACCATCTCTTACAGACTGTGTATGCACCTCTGATGAATCTAGTACCTTCTTGGGCCACTTGTTAAATTGTTCAACTAAGTTTCTTTGTTCCTTCTCTCTTGCTCAAATGAAGCTTACACTGATATTCACAATGTGAACTTTTCTTTTCAAAACTTTCCTTTCCAGCAATATCTAATAAGGGTTTTTTTTTGTGTGCGTGTATAAATTACATCACAGTTACCAACATAATCTCATTCTGGTTTTGTATTTCTCTTATGTCTTTGTCTACTTGTTCTTTACTTTGGACTGCCAAGTATCATTGAAATTAAAAGTCGTCTGATTTTGTATTTCTCTGAGAACTTATAAAGCAGAACCTCGATCAGTAAATATCATGAGTACGTACTGCAGTGATAAATGTAGGCATCTGGGGACATAGTCACCTTGTGATGTGCCACATTTTATGACTGAGACTTTTATGAACTTTGCAGGTCTGAGGATCAGCTCAAAATTAAACCAGTGTTTTGTTAACTTGATTTAATTCAAACTTTCCAAATCATTATTTACCATAATTTTCAGGATTCCCTTTCCCTTTATAGGGCTGTCTGCACCAGACATTTAGAACTTTCCTCAAAGGCAGAGAAATCTGCTTAGACCCAATTATTCATTAAAATGTGGAATAAGCACCCACAATCCTGCATTTAATATATGCTACCCCTGCTGAGAGACGGGTTCACTAATTACAGCTTTCCAGATCAAATACCTGCTCCTTCAGAGGCTCTGCCTTTGTGTTTTTGTTGCTTTCAGATTTGTTTTCATACTTGTCTTCAAGTCATCTGGCTTCTTAAAGTCCTCATCCAAGTTGAGTAGTCCATGCAGAGCACCCTCCTGAACCTCCATATGTTCTGTAGGAGAACGAGCAACTCCACAAAGTCCATTCAAAGCACGTGATCTGTCCTGCCCAAGCAGCTGGGTACAGCCAGGAGCCCTGAATGTCTTTGATCAGCAATGGGCAATCTTTGCTGAGCTCCAGAACAGCCTTTTTTTTTGGCTGTTCATATTCACAATTGCTCTACACAATTTCTGAGACCAGAGTAAGATATACTTCCATCCATGTTATAAGTTGTGGTAGTGTTTGTGTCCAGCACAACATCTCATTGAGCCTTGACAAATACCTCCCTGCCTCTACTTATTTCGACCCATAAGTCTCTCATTATATATTTTCTCCCTTGTCTAGCTGAGGAGTGAGAGAACTGCTTTGGTGAGCATCTGGTCTCCAGTCAACCCACCACAACTGGCTACTCAGAATGCTTTACTCAAGCCATGCTTTGAAACAAGCACTAACTTTCTCAGTCCTACTCCTTGCTGTGCACTCACCTCAGTCCTAGTGAAATGATGTGAACTTGTTGAGGGACAAAACCAGCTCTGAATGGGTGATCACAGGATCATAGAATGGGTTAGGTTGGAAGGGACCTTGGAGACTGATGTGCTCCATCTGTATCAGCTCACATGAAAGAGATGTCAACAGTCAGGAGAGGCAAGAAAACACAAGGACTCACATTCACCTGGCTGCGACACCGCAGCGTAGCTTCACTTGAGCCATGTAAGAGCCAGGGAGAAGCAGCAGCACTGCTCAGCACTACAGGAGACAACATTGTTGTAGAGGGGTAGATGAAATGGAGCCAGGGACTAAGTAAGGTCTTCACAGGCTTCCCCTGGAAATTTCTGCTTATATTTCTCTCTTTGGAAAATGTACAACAACACAAGTTATTAACATGCAGGTTCAGCACAGGCAGTATTATGTAAGCATTGTCTGTCTTCCCTCTAAGCTAAACTTCACTTAGAGAGAAAATACAGAAGACCTGCAGATCCGTATGAAAACAACATCCAAGATGTCAGCCATTTCAGCCCCCTCCCTGGTTTCTGACAGCTCTCTTAGTGTATGAAGACCCTTAATTTCACCTTCCTGTCCACTCTTTGGCCATTCTTTTTCTTTTTCTGTCCTTGTTACTGAGATAGGGCTACTCAGAAAAGACTTTATTCTGTTGTAACTTTCTAGTCCTTTTACAATATCCTTAAAACTTCTCCACAGGATTACTGAGATCTAATTAATTTTTCAAATTTACCATCAACTTGACAGGCTGACTGAAAAATGTTTCTTCCTGCTCAGCCATCCCATGTAGTCAACTTCAACTCAGAGTGTAGGAAAGATAGCCTTATTTATGGTTATAAGACTCAATAATTCTGCAATATGGCTTCTGTGCAGCACATGACATTTCCTCTTAGCAATTGCTGATTCAGTCTACATGGGAACATTCAGTGACACAGAGCTTTTATAAGATCAATTGGAGTTTGCAAGCTTCACAGATAGATTTCTTGGTGTCAAAAATGCTAAGGAAATGATAATTTTTCTTATAGATTTATTCAGAAGATGATTTTTAATAATTATTAAAATACAGTTTCTATGAGGCAGCCATTTAAATCTCATTATTTTTTCGAAGACTTTCAATAAGCATGAGAGACCATGGCAGTGGACACCAATGCATCACACTATGAATCTGTCTTTGGGCAGTCAATTCAGCATTCTGTTTGGAGCATGCACTATGGCAATTCTGCATCCCCAGAGAAGGGTGTTTGCTAGATTGCAAATAACAGACTGATCAATTAAAAATCTGGGAATAACAAATTGGTTCTACATTTTTTTGTAGTTTCACCCACTACATTTTTTTTTCCGTGAAAAAGCCCTATCCCAAATTTTGTATTGTTATTTGCTTAGAATTAACCTAGTTCAAGAAAAGTATAGAGACAGCTACCCCACCCCACCCCCCGCCTTAATTTCCCTACGCTGGACTGTAGTGTTTACTGCATTTTAGACAGAGGCATTCCCATATCAGAAAAATTGCTCTGATCAATGCAGTGAATGATGAAGCTAATGCTTCTTCCAGGCAGACAAAAGAAAAAAAAATCATCCCTCACTTTCACCCAAATTCCAAACTCAAATTTTAATTTATTAAGGAAAAGAGCTTCAAATATCACAGTAAAATCAAACTTATTTTTTAATTATTAAAATTAGAAAATGATCTTATTTTCTAATAAGCAAATATTTAGCATACTTAAATATATGCATCCGTCTCAGATTATCCAGAGGACATCTTATGCAGAGAGCATTCATCATTTTGGAGAGGTAGATAAATTAACTCACGCTCCATTACGGACATTCTACATGGAATAGCACTATTGCTACTATTTCTACCTATATACAGAGGATACTCAATGAACATTGTCTTCTATCAGCAGTTCTTTTGTGTAAATGCTTTCTGTTTTCTGTCAAAGAGCAATACAAAATAATAGACATCCTTGAGATATTAAGTAATAGTGTTCCAATCTATCACTGAAGCCGTGATGCTGGGCGGTAGTAAACCTGCAATTTTCAAACTTGGATGGTGCACAGAAAAAAAATCCTGCAAAACTCTTAATTATCTTAATTATCTTCAGTGAACCTGAAAGCTGCTGGAGTACTGTCAAATGAAGCACTATACTTAAAATGGAAAAAGCAACTCTGAACAAGATGTTTTAATCTTTTCCAGGAAGACGTGCACTTAAAAAGTCTCTTTACACTTAATAAAGTCTCCAGAAGTATAAACATACATTTAGAATTACCTAAGTAACTTTGTCACTGCCTTCTTACAACTAAAAAAAGAAAATAAACCAAAATCTAGAACTGAAAAAAAAGCCAGCAGCCAGTTAGTCCTCTCTTCAAACAACTGGTATCTTCACTACTTCAGTGACTTGGAAAATTGTGAAGCTATCTAGCTGAACCTTTGTATGACTTCTTTACAGACCAGTTGGATTTTAGGTTTTTCTAATATTCATATTGAATCTCACTTGCCTTTATATCAGTACAGCCAAATGCTGATGTCTTCTTAAATAATTAGATGAAGTCTTTTGAAGACAATTCTATATTTTATTTTATTAATTATGAAATTATGATTAGCAAGAATAATCAAGAATACTATTAATAATATCATTATTAATATTAAAGATTATTACTTATTGAAATGACTTTCCTATTCATTAGATGACATATTCATAATCTTCATTCCACCTTAGACCCTTTTCTCTTTGCCAGAGAAATTCCTTTTTCTCATGTCAGAATTGCCCATTGTTAAAGGCCACTGCAAATTTTGCAAGGCAGGATCCTGCTTCTGCCCAGACTCTGTCCTCACCCCTCAGACTCAGACTCTTGTCCCGCTGACAGGTGCAGCTCTGTGCTCTCTGGCGCAGCCTAGGTCCACTGCTGGCTCACTCGCAGCAGAACAGCATGCAGAATGCAAAGAGAATTCCCTTCAACGTAAAACCATGCAGATGTTCAGATGCAGTTATCATGGAGAACCCCCATATCAAATCACTGGACTGAAAGATACCTCAAGAGGTTGACCAGCACCACGTTCTTCTCTCAAGGCAGGATCAGTATTATCTGTGTTGTTCTTGATACAAATTTGAAACCATAGAACAATTTAGGTTGGAAGAGACGTCAGGGGATCACCTCACTCAGCCTCTCCTCTGATGTGGGCTAAAGTCAGAACTGGCTAACCTATGTCCATCTCCAACAAAGATGGACTCTCTATCACCCCTCCCACCCCTGACAGTTTATTCCAGTGCTTTACTGCTTCCCCTCTCACAACAATGTTTTTTCTTAACATCTATCCTGGATTTAATTAATTAATAAAAATTAAAAATTTATGATCTTCTATGTCTTGGTCCAAGCAAAACTTGTTGACAGAAGAGGAGAGGAGAAAAAAAATCTGTTCTCAGTGCTGTAAGAACAGCCAGCTCCACACAATGTAGCCCAAAGTTTGCTAGGCTTAGACCTTAATCTGCTGTAGTTATGAGGCTGGAGTAGTATCAGCTGAGTTTATCATTTATTCTCATTATTTTGTAACAAATATGTTTTGATTTCACACATACCTCTGTGCTGGATCTTTCTGCTATTTTTTATTAAAAATATCACTGTGTATTTAACTCTGTAGGTTATATCATCATCATCATCATCATCATCATCATCGTCATCGTCATCATCGTCATCATCACCATCACCATCACCATCTTTTTATTTTGGGGGGGGTTATGCTAAAAGGAATACTAAAAGAAATTTGTGGTTTGCACTCGGGCAGTTTGGTAGGTTAGCAGAATGTCTTGGCTTACATTTGGAACAGTTTGTAGGTTAGTTGATAGGAATGGCAAAAAAGCATAAGGAGAAATTTCATATGACAGTTATTACATGTAATTATGAGGATATACTTGACAAATTTTGTTATAATTTGAAAACCTGACAGCTTGTGGGTTTTCTGATCTATCATTAGCTAAGTGGATTAATTCTACAACTGTAACTCATATGCAACTGAGTTCTTTCCTTAATGATTTTCCATATTTTCTTCCTTTCCAGGATCATGAAGAACTTTTCAGAGTGTTGTAAGTATAGAAAAATTATACCTAGTAAGAGAAAAGTATTGGAACAGAAAACAAATTAAATACAGAAAATGTCTGAGTACAGATTTCCTGTTTTTTTTTTTCTTTTTTTTTCTTGTCATTATGCTTGCCATTGAATTGTGAGTTTTAATTTTTTTCTTCTAAAAATAGGGTTTTGATCTCAGTAATTACTGAGTAGGACTGCATAATACAAAGTAATATGCTGGATCCGTCACTCTCCCACTGCAGAAGCATTCAGAAGTTATGAGGGGGAGCATGAATGCATGAGTTAAAAATACTTTATGGACTAAGTGACGGATTGATTGGGTGCTAAGATGATCTTGATGCCAAACCTAGCCATACTATCTACACCAGTTTAGATATGTGGAAGGGCATTTCAGTTTTCCTTATGAGAAAAGTTTTCATATAGGATGTACTATTTGATCTACAGTGCAATCCTCCCTTATTTAACTACATTTATGGAGAGAAGATGAACTGTAGTTATATGGAGCAGTTATCCAGAATGATATTTTTGCATCAACCTCATTATTTATCTCACTTGGAAGACAGGCTGACAAAGGAAATCAGCCGAGCCCCAATTCAAAAAAGTCTAGAAAAGAGGGTAATATTTTCTTATGCTTCTGAAGATCTGGGTACAGTACATGCCATAGCACTAAGTATGTGGTCTGAGGCACCATTTATGAATTATAACTGGAGGGGCATGTATTTACTACACCAAAGAAGTGTAAATGTCATGTTGATAGTTTCCTCTTGAAGTAATTTGATAGCATCAGCGGGACTTTTACTACTCATTATGTTTTGTTTGAAAGTTTTCCCATAGCACAATTTCCAGAGTGATGCACTTTTTCCAGGGTGAAGCTTTCTGTGAGCATGAGCAATTTGTTTTTATTAAGGACCCCTTTGAAAGCTGACTTGCAGTGGTTAACAGCTATTTATCAGGATTTTATGGTTAAACAGTTCTCCAGTTTAATTCAGTATAATAACATCTGAAATGGCCCCCAGAAATCCAGCCCTTCTTTCATGAAAGAGTTAACTGTGATGAAGGAAAAAAAAACAAACCTGCTCATAACAATGTCTCAGTAGCTTCCTGCCCATTTGCACCAACCAGTGCTGTGAAAAGAGCTTACGACATTTGAAACTAGTGCATGGTGCCAGCACGTAACCAACCACACTGTTTTCTGTTTATGCTGAACCTCCTCCTTAGTGCAAATTAAATAGTCTATTGTATTTAAACTCTAATCTAGCACACACGGATATTAGTGGGAGTCCTTAAGTTGGTTTCAACATGTGCTGGATCAAGCCCAATCAGACTAGAAAACTATGTCAACATTTCTTCTGTCTGGAGACTTTCCTTGGGATGGAGTCTTGGGCTGGTGTCCTCAGATACACTCGACATCTACATTCCTGGGCACAACAGCTAACCTATGAGCCCTTGCAGAACCGAAGATAAGGCCCTTATAGTCCTTGTGTCACCTATTCGCTTCTCATTTGCGATTCTCCATAAAATGGTAGACAATCCTTTCTGATCTGTCATTATTTATTGCTGTCTCTTAGCAGGGGGACTGAAGGAAGAAAATCAGGTTCAGCCTGGCTCAGATGGCTGCAAGGCTCTCATCATGCCCTCCTCCGTTTTCAGGTTAGAAGTGCACCTGGACCTGTGGTAGGGGTGGGGTGGTAATTAAGCTATATGGGATAAGATGTTTAAATTGGGTTGTGGTAGGAGGAAGGAGAGCTAAAAGACTGCCCAGAGAGGTTGTGAAGTCTGCAGTGGATACATTCAAAACCTGTCTGGACACGTTCCTGTGTGATTTAATCTAGGTGATCCTGCTCTGGCAGGGTGGTTGGACTAGATGATCTTTCGAGGTCCCTCCCAATCCCTAAAATTCTGTGATGCTGTGATTCTCTCCTGCTTGCCCCAGATGATGCCACCCTGGAAAATCTGGTGGCTCTGAACTGTGTTTCTCTGTATCACCTATCAGACAGGAGCTTCTAAAGGAAAAAAAGATCAGGTGCACCGAGGTGCTTGATCAGGGGCAGGAGGGCGTGCCACCATGCTGTCATCCCAGACTGATGCAGCTGGTCGTGAGACAGACACGAGCTGATGGCCACTGCTGGGTTTGCACCTAGTTAATAGTGTCAGAGCAAGAGCCTGGCTTGAGGGAGCTGGGAAACTTGGGAAGATCAGCTGTTCTAGCCACATTGGTTAATTTTGGGACATACCCCAAAAAAGAAAGATTTAGAAAATATTAGGGTGGTCATTCATTTTATAAATGCCATTTTAGAAAGATTGGGGTGGTCATTTCATTAGCTGCTGCTAATCCTGCATAACAGAGTTCCCTGCTCTGTGACAAGAGATCAGGATGCTGCTGGCTGTGGTGCTGCCTCATACAGTTGCTGATGCAGTATGGGTAGAGCTGGCTGCCCGATGAGTCATGCTGGCAGAGACTCTGAAAACCAAATCCTCTGGAGTTTTCCCTCCTTCCCTTGATGGACCAAGTAGCTCACTCTCATGATAATGTGAAACACACTCTGCTGCCAACAGAGTCAGGTCATTTGGTCTGGAGCTTACGGAGGGGTAAGGTACGGACAGGGTAAAATCATCAGGGCTTTTATAATGTGAATAAAATAAATGAAACATTTGGTATAATGAAACTTCATAATAATTTCCTCTGTGGCATGTTCCAACACTGTATCCTTCACACCACAACACAACCACTGCTTGGCACAATGTAACTTAAGAACCATTTAACAGTGCTGCTTTCCTTTATTTATGGTTCAGTAGTCAAAGGAAAATTAACTGGTATCTCTGCAGTGTACCAGTATTTGTCAGGGGAACTTCACACTGAAAATCCTCAATTACATGTCAGAAAATTTATGTGAAATGTTCTTCATTTACTTTTTGAGACTAAAGCTAGTGTGCTAGCTATAATTCTAAAGTTAGAAGGAAAAAAAAGTTAAGTAGTCCAATTTAAAGTTTCTCTTTGTTTTGCAGCGTATCTAAAAAGAAACTCCCCAAAATGCAACATTATTGAAAATCTTCCTCAAGGTCTAGCACATTCAGATGAATTTTTGGCTCATTATTTGGTTTTGTTTCTTCTCTTCTTATTTTCTATTTATGAGCAAGTGCAGAGATCTGATGAAAAGATCTGGTGGATGACAGGTTGGCCATGAGCCACCAGTGTGCCCTGGTAGCCAAGAAGGCCAATGGGATCCTGGGGTGTATTAGAAGAGCGTGGCCAGCAGGTCGAAGGAGGTGATCCTCTCCCTCTACTCTGCCCTTGCCAGGCCTCACCTGGAGTCCTGTGTCCAATTCTGGGCTCCCCAGTACAAAACAGACAGGGATCTCCTGGAGACAGTCCACAAAGGGCCACAAAGATGATTAAGGGCCTGGAACATCTCTTCTATGAGGAAAGGCTGAGTGAGCTGGGGCTGTTCAGCCTTGAGGAGACTGAGAGGGGATCTCATCAATGTCTATATCTGAAATGTGGGAGTCAGAGGTGGCCAACATCTTTCAGTGGCCTGCGGGGACAGGACAAGGGGCAGAGGTCACAAGTTGGTCACCTCAGGAAGTTCTGCAACGATGTGAGAAAGAACTTCACGGAGAGGGTGATGGAGCACTGGAACAGGCTGCCCAGGGTGGTTGTGGATTCTCCTTCTCTGGAGATATTCAAGACCCATCTGGACGCCTACCTGTGTGACCTGCTGTAGGGAACCTGCTTTGGCAGGGGGGTTGGACTCGATGATCTCTGGTGGTCCCTTCCAACCCCTACAATTCTATGATTCTGTGTTTCTGTGAAAAGACAGGCACATCTTTTTCATGGCAGTAGCATTGGGCCTACTGCTCTCTATGCTGTCTATTGCAGAGAGGAAATAAATGAAAATAATAGGTTCAGACTAAGGAGTCGAGACAGATTTTATGAAGTGTCTGTATGAACAACACAATTCACAAAACAATTTATCAGTCAAATAGTTTGAACACAAAACACACAGCTGTTTAAAAAAACTTGCAATTAATTTATTATTAATTTTCTGGTGCAGTTATATTTAATTTAAAATAAACAAAGAGAAAATTAAATTATGTATTTTCCTATCCAAGGCTCATATGATAGCTCTGTGTTTAGGAAGATGGTTCAAATTAGACTTTGTCCTGGCCACAGTAGGGAATCCTCTTGCAATACACACAGAAGAACGTTGGAGAGGAGACTTGGTTTCTAAGCTGTTATCCCTGGCTTTTCAATGAAAGCAGCAGTGCAGCGGACCACAAATGGTGCCCTTCATGCCACCAGATATCCATACTGAGGTAAGGGTGAGGGCTGGGTCTTGGCCTTTTGTTCCCGACCTTTCTGTCCTTCGAAGCTCTGTTGTTAAAAATTTTGGTATAAGGCAGAACTCATAGCCACATCCTTAACGTGCCTGAGCTGAGGTTAAAGTGAGATGGGCTTTGCTATGTTGAGGAAGGTCAATATTCCTCAGTCCTGCCTCATGTTCTGCAAGCTTCAGGAAAGTTGCTGAAGAAACCAGTGTTGTTGTGGTGAGACTATCACCAGCTATTTTCTTGCTGACCTAAACCTGTAATATATCTGAACTGCTTTTTTCATTCATTTATTTATAAACTATAATTAGGAAGTTTTTAACATTTAGTTTAGCAGCCTTGGAGATAGTACCTACATTAAAAAAACATGACTTGAAAAGTAACATAAATTACAAAATGCTTAGCCTGAAGAATGGTTATGAATTATTATTTTGCTCTTTACTTTCTGCTAATACTTCAAGGAATACCCCCAGCATCCATTCTTCTTTTCAGCAGTGCAGCCATGCTGGGCTGTGCCCACTCCTCTCTTGCACCCTGATGCCCCAAGTTAGCTGCGTCTGCTTGGCAGGTTGCAGACTGTGCCATCCAGCTGAGCCTGATACGGGGTTAGAGGATGGATGAAGAGCCACGGTGCAGTGTCGCAAATGAGCATGATACAGGTTAAGCTGCAGTGGAGGTTAAGTTGGGAGCCAAATGTGTGGGACTCCTTCTCAACATGTGAGATTTGACAGTTCTGCACCATGAAGGTTATAATTTTGAAAGCTTGCTAAGAAGGTTGGAAATACAGGTTCCTCTGAAGCCTGGAGTCTAGCTTGTTAGTGATTCTGTATCTTTATTACAAGACACTGTTTGAAATGGCAATGGAGGGTGTGGATTCCCTAGCATACTTCCAGGCTATCTACAGAGTACGCGCATTTAGTCACTCCGAATTGCTCACATAACCTTTTAAAACATTAAATTTGAGAATCCGGTCCAACCCTTCCTGTATTTCACTATGCTGTTCAGTTTAAAAAAGGAAACCTTCTTTTAAAAAACTTTATAGACCAAGTTCTATCTACATGAACCGTTTACTTAGGCAGGAAGCTCCTCAACTACTATTTCTGGAAATAATGGGAAAGCAGTTTCATAGACAAGGGTATGAATAATGCCATTATTTCCCTTTTTTTTTTTTCCCAAGCTATCAGAACTCTCTAGTTAGATTTTAAAATTCAGTTTATATCCCTAATTCTATCTCTAAATTCCTATTTTGTTCGCAGGCTAAACATAGGCCTGTAAACAATAACCACAATTAATAAATAATCTTTTATTTCTATTTCATCTTCATAATCAAAACCAAGTAACTTTATATTTTTACTCTAAACAGCAAATAAAAAGTGGTAGCTATTAAAAGAGAGTAAATAATTAGCATTTTGTCCTTCCACACCTAACAGTCCAGCATTGAGCTTTTTGCCTGGACTGTGTTGGACTGCTTGTCTGTGGTGGTAAAATTTTGTAAAATCTCTTTGGATTGGGATTAAACAACTAACTGTGATTCTTGATACAGGGTAGTACAGTTGAGTGAAGAGAATAATCTCCTTCAGCTTCTCCAAGAGCTCTGATGATGGCTTTTCCTTCATGTATCAATTACTTGTTCACGAAAATTAATTCCTTTATCAAATAAAATATAGAGACTTTTAATCTCCCCTGATTTTCCCCTTTTTTCTTCTTAATTTGTTTTATTCCCGTGAAACTTGGTAGGAATCTCTAATTCTGACTAGAAAGGGAGAAAAAACTGCTGGTAAAAATTTCCCAAAACATACAATGCAATATGCATAAAATAAATTTTTTTGCTCCATTTATGTGGCTGGAATATTCTCTGAGCTGTAACTGGATTGAAAAATTACAGAGACTATAACTGACAGAAGGGAACTAAAAGAGTACCCATAATGTATATTTCTTCTAAGCACTGTTACTGAATGTAAAACTTTGATTTGAAAACTTCCACATTTCAGACCACTTTCTATGAAAACACTGTTTTGGGTTCTGTGAGTTCGTCACCTTGGTCTGCAAATGGAATGATAGATGGAATTGGCGGATCTGAGGCACTGGGACCAGTGCAGCTCTGGCAGTGAGGAACGCAGCTCTTAATGCACTCTGCCTGCACCTGTTTACATTGCTCATTCCACTCAAACTATACACATGCAAGTTTAATGTGAAGAATGCACAAGTATCCCAAGCTCTGATGGCTGAGTATGTTACTGGGCTGTAACAGTCAGGTTGACTGTTTCTACGCTCCCAAATCACGAATACACAATTTACAAAACATTGCGTGTATGGTTGCAGCTTCCAAGTTGTGCTCATTTGCCTCCCTCTCTGGATATGTGAGCTAAAAGAGCTAACACTGAAACATGCACTGCCAGGTTCTCCAAACACCCTGTGTATCCACAGAACTCTTTGTGTACCTGCTTTGTGCACCTGAATTGTAAGAGTGCATATGCTCTACGGATGTTAGGTGCTTTGTCAGAAGTATATATACATATACACACAGGAAATAAGGTTTGAACCAGAAGGAAGCTTTCAATCTCGTTTTCCTCATACATCAGCCATTCTAGGTTCAAAGAAAACCAAAAGAGCAGTTAACAACCTTCTGTTCAGCATAATCCAAGCATCCAGCCTAAACAGTATTACAGCTGACTTTTGCCTTCAGTCAAAGAAAAAATCCCTTCCCCCCCACTTTTTTCTTTACATGATTTGAAGAGAAATTATGAGCCAGGTATCCTGGAAGACCCATTAATAAGGGAAAATCCTGAACACATTCATAAAGCAATAGAAATTTCCATTGCAACTTTAATACCAAGAGAATAAACCCCCTTTCTTCTAGGCAATTCCGCAGTCGTGCTGACTCTTCATTATTATATTTTCATGTGTCTGTTAAGAATATAGCCATTGTGGAATGCACTATTCAGTTTGCTGAGTGCTTTTTGACTGAGGAAAGGTGATCCCAAGAACAGAAAACACTGCTGGTGATTGACTAAGCATTTTTGTTTCAGTATTTCCTTGCTCAATCTGAACATCTAAATATTGCTCAATTCTGGTAAAGCATATTGAACACTGCAGAGTGCTGTTTGGATCATGTTACAGAAAAAAAAAAGTCTAACCATTGCTGGTTTTGTTTTGGTATGAAAACATTCACTTTTGGTTTTAGCTTTTCTAAAGCAGAAGTTTAAATCGTAACTTCCACTGACTCTTCCATACGAAGAGTAAAATTACTCCTTCACAGTAGAGAATTTAAAAGCACATTTCTCTAACAGCACCCTGGGTAGCTCTAAACAAGGTCACATTAAAGTTGCATTGTTCCTATTTGAAATGTAACTATGCAGTTTCTTCTTTTATGTGGTCAGATATAAGATCAAACAGTAAGGGTCAAAAAATGACTGGCAACTCCTGTGCCAGCCAATACAGGCTTAATGTTCTCCTTTCCTACAAAACTGAGGACAGCCAGAGTTTCACAAAACCTCTTTCAGTATTATTTATCTGTATTGCAGTAGTGCTCAGAGGCTTCATTTGCAATTCTCAGTGCAATGCCTTAACCATGAGATCATCCTTACACTCAAATGTGATATAATACCTGTTATTTGCTGGAGTTTATACACAAACCTTATGAGCTGGTTACAGCAGTAAGACTGAATTTTGCGTATACATTACCTTAATCTGTCAGTTATCCCACCTTTTATACCTATTTACGTAACAGATCTGGTATGAAAGATGAGTGAAATATACAAATCATTATTTTTACAATAGTCCTTCAGAGTATAAGAACATGTCATGTTTACTCCAGAGAAATGTCCGAATTATGACACTTCAAGTAAGGCATCAGCTGTTAATCGAGGAACAATACATTCAGCATTTTTCCCCACAAAATGTAAATTAATAAATATCTGAATGAAAGAAAACCTACATTCTTTATGGTGAAGATCACTACACTTACATCAGCTCCTATTTTATCCAGTAAGGTTCTATACATCCACAACATTGTGAGCAGACTCTCAACTGTAGAAATTTGTGGGTAAAGACAGTGCCTTCATGTGATCGTGGAAGTCAGTTAAGCACCTTTGCTGAGCTTTTACATATGGCCTGGAAAATGCATAGTGAGCTGTCTTTGATTTCTTGCTATGCTTAGAAGTTCACTTGATGGCTCCAACAGGTTTTAAACAGTTGCAAGGAGCCTATTTTATATGAAAGAGAAGTTCACAAGGAATCTTTTAGAAGAACTAGATTGAAGAGATCCCTATGACTGTAGAAAGAAGTCTGTGTGGGTTGTCTCTTTCAAGATGTTTTCAAGTAACTTCCAATAACATAGGGTAACTTTATAGTTTAATGGTGTTTCGAAACATGGTTCTGGCTCAGGTAAAATTCAGTATCAATGTGTGAAATCACATATCAACATAATTTCTTTCCTCTGAAGCAAACATTTTCTAAATGAACTCAATACAGCACTGAAAAATTTCCTGTCAAATACATACAAATGCATTTGGTGACAGGATTAATCCACTGAAATAGGAGCTTTAGTAAGCCACACTACTTCTGATGCTGCAATGCTGCTGGCCCAGGTAGTCTTCCTCACTTGGACCTCTATAGGTAGGCTGAAAGAAATCTATTTGTAGGTGTTGCTGATTTGCATTGCTCAACTAAATACCCCCTTTTCATTTTTTTAGGCTGGACAAATAGCCCTGAAATGCATGGCATGAGATAAATATAGTAGTATCTTTGCATGCAACTTGTAACTTCTCAATACTTGCCAGTTGGGAACCAATGCTGGATCCTATCTAGAGATTCACCCCAAAACAGTCTTCATGATTGTGGCAACATATTTTTAGCTAGGGTGCAAGGTATTTGCCCTTTGTGCTTCATAGTTTTTGGTTTACACCCTTTTTGTCAGTGACATAGCTAAGTTGCTGTATTTTGCTTTGCCAGACAATAGCATTGCATCATTACTTGGAAAAAAGAAAGACTACTGATGAGTAACATTTCACTGCTTTCTCACAGTCATGGGTTGGGATTTTTCTCTCCTGCTAGTTTGAATAGAGTAAAAGAACCTGATTTTCATCACAGTAGCACTAGAAAAGAGTTCTAGTTGATGAGGAAAGAGCTCTGTTCTCTGGAAATGAAGGTTGTGAATCAGATGGCTATTTTCCACCCTTGTAGAGAAAACTAATACAAGTTGTTAAAAGGATCCTGAAATAATGATAAATTATAAGGGAATGCTTTTGTACAGCCAAAACATTCAACTTATATATAAGCAAAGGTACTCCTACTGATTTTACTATTCCATTTTAAGTGTTGATATTTTGGTTTATAAAAGTTTTCCCTTCAAGTATAAGCACTGGGACTGAGATTAATGGGAATTACTTTTGTCTGCACACTGAGGAGAAGGCTCTGAATGTGATTTTACTAAAATGAAACTTCTAGGAATTAAAACCTCTATCTCAAGGATTTCATATCAGCATTTTGGGAGATCTGTATGCCTCCAGCTATTTCTAATGAGCTATGGTTCCTTTTCACCCATAAGACATCAACTTGAAACTAATCTAAGAAGCTAAGTCAGCTAAGAAAAATTTTGTTTTCCCCCTGTATAAGTAACATTCACTGCCTTTTATCTGAGATCAATTTCAATGGGTCTCCATCTCAGTTCCTAATGCAGACTTCATACTCCACTACACTGTGTGTGTAGCCTTTGCAGAATGGAGACTGCTTACCCATGTGTTGGGCCTAATTCAACTGACGTGGGATCCTGGGTCTGCAAATGACAGTTCTGCTAAAAACACTGAGTTACCATGTATTCAGGTTTCCTTTACCAACACACTCAGATGTCTGCCACTCAGAGTTCCTTGAATAAAAGCCATTGTTCACCACCAGTCAGACCACCAGCAGAAAGTGCAAGGTAATCTGTACAGCACAGAGGTAGCAGATGATGAGACTCGCTGCACCAGCACTGCAGGGCACACGCGAATCTACGTCTATCCAGGGAATCTTAGACTGAAGCTAAACTGGCCTTCGGGTGTTTTATATACAGGTATATGTGAAAAATTATCATGTTACTGTCAGTGATGAACAGCAAGAAGACAAATCTTAAATTTCAGATCAAAACCAATTTGGTTGACAACAGCAGTAAAAAAAAACCCAAAGGGTTCAGGAATTTTGAGAACTGCAAATCGCTAGCACTGGCCTGAAATGGATCAGCCTAAGACTGCAGGAGTGGAAACAGAGCTGGTCAGCAGTTTGTTTGCTACTGCACTGAGAAAGCCAAAGCAGACAATGAGCATTTACAAGACTGCCTGCAAATCTGCTTTCCTGTTGCTTGCAGCACAGCCAGCATCTCAACATTATGAGTTTCACTGGGTGCCAGATGTTTATGTCTAGATGAGGCAAAAGAAGCCTTGCAACTTCCATCATGTAATATTTAAAGCCTGATTAGGTATTTCTCATTTAATCACATGAATTATTAAATTCAATGAAATTACTGTTTCTCCTCATGCCTTTAACTAGCCAGTGCATAAAAGTTGGGTTGCTAGGGAGGAATCATAGCCAAGTATTACAGTTTATCTGACTGCATTCTGATTACTTAATAACAGCAAGTATGTGCAGAATTTGTCCTTGCTGTGCGCCACACAGAGTGCTGCACTACTGAAAAAACCCCACCTCTGAAAAGGCAGCACCGCATTGGCTTAAACACTGTCCTCCGCGTGGTTTATATTCCAGGTAGTTAAACAAGTCCACGGCTAAGCGAAAAAGCACAACTTCTTGCTGTACCGTTCCTTGCAGCAGTAACGAGCAAGTAAAAAATGAACGCCAAAAGCCTGCTCTGAGGAGCTGAATTTACCCGTTCTGGCTGAGATTTGCTTGCCCTGTTGTGGGACCGCTGGTGTGGCCCGGGGAGACTCAGCCTCGGAAAGGCAGCAACACCGAGCCTGAAAACTAATGGGCGCACAAAGCTGGAGGAGCGTACGGACATTCCTCACCCCGCTAACGAGGGCTGCCTGTGAGACCGCCGTGAGGCTGAGGCCCCGCACTAGCACTACACCGCACCGCCGGCCCCCCCCTCACCACGCCGGCCCCGCACCGCAGGTGCCCGACGGCGCACGGCCAGGCCTGGGGCCTAACTTTGGGGAACGGCCGAGCTTCCCGGCGGCTCCCGCAGCGCCGCGGTTGACTCGCCTCCTCCCTCCCGCCGGAGCAAGGGGCCAGCGCCGCCTCGGGTGCAGGTGCGCCCGGGAGGCGGCCGCAGTCTGGCGTCCTCTCCCCACCACCCCTGCGCCTCAGGGCGGCGGCGCGGAGCCCACCATCTCGCCCCCCTCGGGACGGCTGCGGCAAGGAGCACAGCTCACTCACTCGCTCGCTCGCTCTCACTCCTCCCTCCCCTCACTGCGGGCCGCGCCGCGCCGGTGGGCTTGGCTTGACTTGGGGCTGCAGCGCGGGGCTCGGCGTGAGTCACCCAACCCGCGGCGCTG
>VXBZ01006966.1:0-54736 GCA_013399135.1 Heliornis fulica | reverse complement strand
GGGGCAGCGGGGTGGCCACAGCCCTGTCCCTCGGGGGTGTCCCCCGGTGATGCTGGTTACCGCCGAGCGCGGTCGCTCCGTAGATAACAGCAGTGAGGGTGGGATAGATGCTCCAAGCGTCCTCAGAAAGGCAGGGCGGTAGGAGCTACCAGAGGAAAATACCGTATTATGTGCTAAATTTAGTGTCTGTTCAGTGTACCAAAGAGCCAGTTGTCACATTAGTGATTTTATTCGCATAGTATTGCGTTCTTAGCAGGCCGTGCTGTTTTGATCTTTAACGAGGAGTCAAACTCCCACTTTAGTTATATTTAAAACAATCCTGACAAGGCCAGCGTGTGGAGGTCTTGGGATTCACCTTAGCAGAGAATTTATGTTTCTGAGAGTGTTTCAGAAGCACCTTTGGTTTCGTGTAAAAACAATTCTTCTGGTTTAGTTTACAGATAGCTATAATGCATGGCCAGAATATTGATAAGTAATTGTTTGTTTACATTTACCGTACCGTAACATAGTTTTCAAAACATCAGTATTGTAAGTAATTCTATTTTGTGTTTCTTTACAGTACTGGCATAAAGGATGTTTCCACTGTGAAGTTTGCAAAATGGCTCTGAACATGAATAACTACAAAGGATATGAAAAGAAACCTTATTGCAATGCGTGAGTATTGTTAGTGTCAAGTCTTGCAGAAATGCACATGAAAAGAAAACCTGGACATGGATATTGTGAAATAGGTATTGTCGTGCTTAATTTAGAGATACAGCAGTCTAGAGCAGTTTAAAGTATCTTTTCAGATGATGTAGTCTATTGGTATTGAATTGATAGAAGAGATGAAAAAATTTGATTATGATGTGTCTAGGCAGTGTTTTAATATCAGATCTCGGGACACAAGTCCTTACATTCCAGAAAGTGTTGGATATGGTGCTGACTCCTATTACATTCATTACTGGCCTGCTGGGTTATAGTTGTCCATTATGCAGCTCTCAGTTCAGGGTTATGGACCTGATCAGCATTTTGTAATAAGAAAGCAAAGTGCTTCTTGGTTGTGTGGTTTATCAGAGACAATATCCTGTTAGGGATCGCGGCAACCTATTTTTAAAATAGTTATGTTGCTCACATATCTCAGATTAGTAAACTAGATATTTACAAAATCCCTGCTTCCAGTGCTATTTTGTGTTTTGCTTCTCTCTTAGATTTTTGATAAAGAACATAGATTAATTTTGGTTATAATCATGTTGTATTGCACTTTTATATTTTGTTGTGTGTGGATTTGAAGAGTGCTTTGATGTTTGGCTTGCTAATACTGCAGAAGAGCATTTTGATACATGTAGAAAAAGGTGCTAATTGTTGTTCCTACAATTCTAATATTTGTGAAGTGCACTTCGATATGTTTTAATCTTTAGAAGCAGTTATAATATGCTTTGTTAGAAGGGTATCTCTAAAGAATTTGGAATCAAATTTGATCTTATGTTATTCATATATTTTTTTAAACTTTACCTACTTCAAACTCATGTTTCACTTAAAATGAATGTTTTAAGAGACAGAATTTTGAAGCTGTAGGCATATTGCAATTTTTCTAGAGATACTCTCATACTCTTATGCTCATCTTACAATGTTTGTTTCATGTTGAGGTAGATAGTCTATGGCTGGTGGTCACAGACTAGTTCAGCAACATATGCTCATTTCTTCCAGGCTAAAATTGAAGCCAGCAAGTTCCTTTCTGTGTAAAATACGAGTTTTGTTATAAAAACTGCTGTGCTGCCAAAACTTGAAACACCTGCTTCAACGTGCACAGTTGTACTTAGATTGCTTTAGGAACATATTGAGTTACACATGTACATTGCTAGCTTTCCTTGAAGTGCTCTGCAATATATGGGAGTGACATGAGACGTCTGGTAAAGGTTGGTTGGCAGTCTTACGTGCTGTAGATAAGGCTATGGAGGAAGGGAGAGTTGTGCTTCAACAGGTGGCAAACTACAAGTCCAGACTAACCTGAGGGTTTTTGGCTCTAGATAGGACTGACACTGCTTTTGGTACTGTTTGAGTTGCAGTACAAGAACAGAATTACATTCTTTACAGTGATTAAACCTCTGATAATACTGATAATGCCTTTTGCGTAAATGTTTGTGGTTAAATTTCAGTGGTGATACTTTGGTTGCTTCATCTTTCCTAGGTAATCAGATACTTGTACTTAATAATGCTGTTTGTTATGAAGTCTCTTTGATGCTATACATTGGTATTCCATGCTGTGCATATTTAACTTCTGTTGTAGGAGTGTTTCATCTATGTAGTTAGGCTAGGTGGTGTGTCACTGTTTATGGACAAGGGGAAATAAGGATGATGGATGTGTTACATATCCTTCAGGTGCTGTTCTTCCTAGTAGTTGTTTCAATGAGCTTTGTAATAGTGATTTTGGCAAAAATAATCTTTATCTTTGGCATGTCCCTCAAACCTGATGTATGAAACAGGAGGAAACAATGTAAAACCATGAAAGAATGGGTTTCCTCTATTAAAGGAGAGAGAAAATTTAATGTTATTATCTGTCATATGTATTTTGTCCTTAAGTAAATGTAAGGGTTGGTGAGTTAGTTTTTTTTTGTGTTTAAATAAATACTTCAGATAAATAAATATTTTTAAGTGATCCATGAATCTACTAAGAGAAGACCAAGGTATGGGTTGTGTGTGTGTGTGTGTTTTTTTTTTTTTTGGGTTTTTATTTTTGTTTCCACAATGTCTTTCAGAGGAGGGATAATGTTTATGCAAAACTATCTTGAAAATACAGTTGATTTACTTTACCATGTTTTGACACGGTACTTTTGCATCTGAAAGGTTACTTTTTGGCAAAGTAGATGCCTTTATACTGTTTCAAATCATGATGTATTTTATCCAATGCCCATTAGTAAGAGGCAAAGCTATTTTAATGGTAAAATCTGCTTGACCAGAAAATCTGGTAATAAAAACTCTCATACAAATACCTACAAGCACTTCACAAAGTACAATTGCTGTTTATTGAGGCTACCCATCAATGAGAGTGTAATGATGGACTGCATCACAAGAAGTGTGGCCAGCAGATCGAGAGAGGTGATTTTGACCCTCTGCTCTGGTGAGACCTCACCTGGAATACTGTGTCCAGCTCTGGAGCCCTCAGCACATGACATGGGCCTATTGGAGCATGTCCAGAGGAGGGCCACAAAAATGATCCGAGGGCTGGAGTACCTCTCCTGTGAAAACAGGATGAGAGTTTTGCACTTGTTTAGCCTGGAGAAAAGAAAGCTCAGGGGTGACCTTATAGTGACATTCCAGTACCTGAAAGGTGCCTATGAGAAAGATGGGGAAGAACTGTTCACAAGGGGATGTAGTGATAGGACAAGGGGGGATAATGGCTTTTAACTAGAAAAGGATAGATTTAGGTTAGATATTAGGAAGAAGTTCCTCAATGTGAGGGTGGAACAGATTGCTAAGAGACGTGGTGGAGGCTCCATCCCTGGAGATATTAAAGGTCAGACTTGATGGGGCTCTGAACAACCTGACCTAGTGAAGATGTCCCTGCTTACTGCAGGGGGGTTGGACTAGATGACCTTTAAAGTTCCCTTTCAACCTAACGCATTCTAAGTTTCTTTAGATTCTATGAATTTGTAGATAAAGGTGAAAAAGTATGCACTGATTTAAATAGCAGAGTAGTATCATGAAGTATCACTTAACTTTTTGTAAAGACTCTATAAGCAGTTACCTCTGATAATTTCTGTATCTGTTAGTTCACATATTAAATAATGTATTTGAGTATATTTTGATCTTAGAACTTAAAGAATTCCACTCTATATTTGGGTGCTGCAATTAACGTTTTTTGTTGCATTACTGGGAAAGAACAGATGTTACTTTAACATGATTATGTTTCTGTTAATATCAGAAAAAGATACTAGTTGATGATTGTTCAAACTATACTTTGGAGTAGGATGGTTTAACAGGAACTAGTGAACCAAGAGGGAACACATTGTGAAATTCTTAAATTCATTGTGCATTGGAAAAGTATAGAAATATTTATAAATACAATTTTTTTTTTTGACAAGTTATTTGTTGGGCGGTTTGTCATATTCCCAGCTAAATGGCTGGTGCAGGTCAAGAAGCTGAGTTTCCCAGCATTGCACTTCTGGTACTGCTTTCATAAGTTGTAGATTTATGAGAAATTTTGTAACTGGGTTATAAGGGACAGCTTTGCGTGTGTATAATATGACTTGAAAAGAATGATCTTTGTGTCACAGTTTTTTGTGAAGTTTCTAGATCTGTCTCCTGAAACATTTCAGTTGTCTTATTTATACAGAAAAGATTATATGATATCTCTGTTTATTTATTTAACTTGTAAGCTGTTTAAATCAGGATAGTTTCTCTGCTTGGTTGCATGGTGCCTAGAATATTGTGCCGTGATCTCAGCTGGGACCTCCAAGTAGCACAGTGCTCTCATGACTTAGGATACTGTGTTTCTCACTTTACTTGCCTTCCTGTTCCATCTGAAAGGCATCATACCCACGATTTTGAATCTTGTAGATGCTTCATGCCTATGCTTGCAAATGGCACTGCAAGGGTTGCCTTACAACTTTACTTGTGCCTTTTACTTGCTATGTGCTGTTAGATATGCCATGTTGACAGGGAGCCACATGCTTTGTGAAGTAATGTTGATGAAATTAATGGCTGAACCGCACACCTGGACTTGCAGTCCAGGTGTGTGTGCATTGCATGACACAGGTGAATGAGGATGGAATGTGCACAGAGGTAGTAAAAGAAGGGTTAAGAGTGTTAAAATGGCTTGAGTAGTCTAATGATTTCTTAAATCAGGGTGGCTTTAATGCAAATCCGACCCCCTATTCCAATTTAATAACTGCAAGATAGAGATTATGAAATACTTGTTTATGGAAATTATTAGAAGAAAAGTTGTTATTTTTATTTGCAAACTCAGAGTTGATTCTTCTCAGCTGCAAGTAACCAAGATGATGCAAGGAAATGAATGACATTTTGGCAACTAACCATCTGTGTACTAGTTCTCAAGCTTGTTAAACGATTGAATCATGTAGGATGATTATATGGTAACTTATTCTTACGAATATTCATATAAATACTTTTTTGACAGATTCACTAGACCAAAACACACGACTCCTTTTTATGCAAAACGTAGAAGCTGAAATGCATATTTTTGGAATGCTCTCTCCACATTTGCTATACCTGCTGATGCAAACAGACTTCCTGCATGTGTGAACACATCTGACAAAGATGTATTTTTTAATTTCTGCAAAACCTAATAGCTTAAGCTTCTGCAGACCTGATATACCCTTTTGCCAAAGGCAAACAGCCTTGCTATTGGAATAAATCCTTCTGAAATATTTAGTATCTAAAATTTTGCTAGTCTCCTGCACGCAGCTTCATTCAAGTTTTTATTTATGACAGTCAACATATGGAATGATTACATAACTTTGAAATTTAAATCTACTGTCATCAGTCTTCGCATGGATTATTGACATGAAGAAAAACTCATCATCACTTCACTTTTTTTCTAGATCTAATGTCTTGTTAACTCATACTAGTAGGAAATAGATATGCATATACGTTTGAAATATTGTGATGCTGTTAGAACTGTACTACAGTTTCAATTTGCAAGTGCAGTCAAACTTTACGTTTTAAGATATTATGAAAGGGATGGAAAAAGTCCAAGTTATTTTACACCAGTTTGGGAGTGGTAAGAACATGGTACAACTTTCTGGACAGTCAGAGGAGCTGGAAACTGGAATTGGTTGCTTGTAATTGGTGGATGAATGTGTCAATGAAATGGAATCCATTGCCCTGAAAGGTCAACTTGTGTATGTTTCTTTTTAGATGTGATACATGAGAGAATTTTCTTCTTATCAGTCAGAAAAACTTCTAGAAGGTGACTAGGAGTGTGATGTAGTTATTCTTGCTAAAATTAGCTAGCAGTATCTTATTTTGCAGTAGTGATTTCAGCAGGTGGCTCTTAGTTTAAATATGGCATGAAGAAAGAATATTAGTAAGTTAGGAGCAGCAAGAATAATCCTTCTGAAATATGGAGCCACTTCAAAGAGCTGTAGTAAAGAGAGCAGAGTAAATCAGTTTATAAACAACCTGGCTTTTACAATTTTTGTTTCCTAATTCTCATCCTTCAACTGAACAGCAACTTATTTAGTGTAAAAGGGTTACACCGAGTTTGGGTTGAGGAGGAAGATTGTGTTATGGCACTGTTACCCTTGCAGCCTTTTGTTTTGGGCTTTTCAGCTGGTTTTGATCATTATAGTTGACCAAAACTAAACTATTATATAGGTCAAATCAAAATGGTAATTTTTATAAAAACAAAAAACCCAGAAGCTCCTATGCAAACCTTGACAAAGAGGCAAGACATAAAAGCAAGGATCTGCACTTGTTAATTTGTTAACTTTGTGTATTGATAACTTTCCTCTTAAGATGTAGTAAAAATGAGTAATGCAAATAGCAGAACCACTCGAAAAACAGCTGGTAAGGGCCTCAGGTCAGAGCCAAATGCACCTGTATCATTTAAGTTCATTACTTCTTGTTCAGCATCTCTTCTTAATAGACCACAGTATTTGAAAATTACCATGTTTCCCCTCAGCCATCTTTTCTTTAAGCAAACCAGTTCTAACTCTCCTTGTAGATTGTATTTTCTGGTAATACTTGTTTCTCTACCTTCAAGCATCTCCAAATGGGGGTGTGTGTATATATATATATATATATATATATATATATACACACATATATGAAATTTGAATTGCAGTGGCTAGTGGAGCTTTACCAGAGCTGGTAGAATAACAAGGGTGCTTATGCAAGTCACATGTAATTTTTCTCCTAAGTCCCAGTACATTCTTTGCTGCTTTTTTTAATTTATTTTGTTGCAAAATCTAAACTATTACTGAGTCATAATCAGATTGTTGTGGGCTACAATTTTATCTTTCTGTGCAGAATTGCAACCTCAGCAGTTGTTGTTATCCATTATCTGAGAGTTAATTGTTCTTGGCTGAGCACAGAATCTTCCACTTGGTTCTTACTGAGCTAGATCTCCATTTTTAATTTTTTTTTGCTCCAGGCTGTTTCTCCAATTTGTCAAGTTCATTTTATATTCTAATTTTGTTCTCTAATGTGCTTACAGCCCCCTTCTAGCAACCCTCCCACAAGACAGCCTGTAAGCACATTGCAAATTTAATAAGTGTAATCTTCATTTCATCACCCAGGTTGCTAGCTGAAGGCCTGGAAGGGTGTTGTATGTACCTCTGTGGTCTGATGCAGCCTTCCCTTCTGTAGTGAGCAGTGATGAATGAGTGATGTACTTTATCTTCTCTACCTATTCACGGAGCGCTAGATCAGGTGTTAAGTTCTGTGTAAGAAAGAAAATAAAATTGTGAAAGAGTGTAATCATTGTGGGTATTTATTGCAAGCTCTGCTTAAATATGAGGAACACCTACTAGTACTCTTGTAGAGGAAACGTACATTCCTGCTTGTTCTATGCTGTGATATCTTATTTACTTGAGTATTAAGTCCAAGTTAGCATTGGTGGTATCCAGCAATGAAAAGGAAAGTAGGGTGAGAAGCCAAGCCTGTCTGCTAGAACAAGGAGCTTCTTAGGCAAAATATATGAGTCTCTAAAAGGTATTTGATGCATATCTCTAAACTCTTTGAAGAAAGCATGAGAACACTCTGACAGAGTCGCTGCATACTGTAGTGTATGAGGTGGATGGTAGTTGTGAAGAAATTGCTAAAGAATAATCATCACAGATGCTCAGTGTTTTGATCCCCGTGCCTGTGTCCAAGCAACGGGATGCAAAGTATTTCTCAGGTGCCATTCCAATGTGTTCAGTTGTCCATGTCCTGATGTCATGTTTGAATGACACCTGCATATGACACCTTACATGTGTACTGGCGGATGTCCAGGGGGAGGATGCTTTGTCCTCCAACAGGCCCATTGGTATTGGTTTGCATTGTTGCAAGAGGTGGAGGGCACATGGAGCACTACAGCTTAGCTGCAGCAACCTGCTTCCCTGCAGGGACACATAGAGTAGAGAAACTGCCCCGAGGGAGATTGAAGCAGGTGAATTCTCCAACTGTATTGAGCCGGTATTGTCACATCTAGTACCTGATGTGTGTATAGGGCCTGTGTGTAGAATTCATATGTCTTAATGTGTGTCTAATTGCTCCAAAGGGACATTACAATTTAGTATTACTTAGGATGTTGCTGGGGCAAATAAATAGAAAACACACAAATGAATGTTAAACATTTTATTTTTATGCAAGACTGAAATAAACATGACATTCAAAGCTATTTGCAAGAAGTACTTGTAGAAATCCTTGCTGTTTGGAATCTTGATCTACTGCCAGTCTTGGCTCAAGTAAATACTTGTTTTTAATTTGTATCATCATTGGTCATTGTAGACTGCAGATAATTTTCCAAGAAAGAACATGTGCATCTCCTCAGCACCTGCAGTTACAGAACGGAATATATATTCTTAGGGGACTGTAGTTACTGAGACACAGTTTTATTAAGTGGGATTTTCTTTGCTTACTAATATCTTAGCCACTGTTGATGCTCAACATAATCTTGATTTTTCTTAATACCTATTACTTTCTGTACTCATTCCTAAAGATTGATGGAGTTTGTTTCCATATATTTACTAAAATACTTAGGCAACAGAACAAGAACAATAGGTGAAATTTTGTGATTCTGAATCATTTACTTACTTGCATTGCATAGCTTGAGCTTTGGAAGAGGTAATCACCAGTTATAACAAGCCTGTGAAATCTTAATGGTATGTTTTGTTAACAGCTTTGTGATTTAACTGTTTGGGGTTTTAAATGTTCTAAGGCATAGAGCTTCCTATCATATTTGCTAAAGAACCTGGAAAAAATTTTTTCGTTTGTTTGTTTTGCTGAAATTTACGTTCTGTGCAGTTCTGGTAAAGGTGGTTGCAAGTAAACCTGCTCTTGTGATGTGTTCTATATACTTCATAAAGCTTGAAGAAAAATTAGTGTATGTTCCAGTCTTTCATGGCACTTTGAATTTTCAGTTGGTGATGTCAGTATGATAACATCATATCAGTCAGCTCAGTGGTGAGAAACATGTGGCCAGAAACAAGTTTTGCTGTTTATGTATAAGTCAGTGGAAGCTTACTGTAATTATCCAAATATCATACAATCTTGTCTGAATGGTCAATTAATGTAATTTTCATAATTTTGAATATTGTGGGGTGTTTACAGAAAACTTGCTAAATTTAAAGATTGTAGAAGTTACGCCGAGGGCAATTTGACTGTGTGATGTAGAGGTTCCTTGAAAAAGAGTCACAAGGAAAAAGTTTCTGTAAGAAGATGTGGGTGAAATACCTGCTGAATAACTGGTCTGTCTGAATGTAAATAGCATTAACCACTTCGTACTGCCCCTAGTTATGTCATCTCACACAACTTTTGGAATAAACAAAACCTCACAGTTAATTCATCTTTTTGATTTGCAGACCTGATCCTTTTCTTCTTTCTGCCTCTGTCTTCTGACATGACAGTTGATATGTCAGAATTGGCCAATCTGTTTTCCTTTGCTTTTAATTCATGTTGCTTGTGTAACTTTCATGTGTACCAGGAGGAAAAGGTTGGGCAATGAGAGCGCAGAAAGTTTAGCCTCTTGTATTTCCTACTCCCCCTGTCCCTCTTGTTCCTCTTGTTCTCGGTTGCTTGTAGTTGAGAGAAGACTACAGCAGCTTAGTTGTAAAAATGGAAAACTAATTGTAGTTGTAATTTGGCCAGTAACCATTTAAACATATATTGCAAAGGCTTTTCTGGAAAGTGTGTAGCTACTCTTTAAAGAGGATTTCTTAAAATGTAAAACTGTATGGAAACTGTGTAAGTTTCACACAGGTGTATTGGTGTAATGCCGATTTCACAAATTTAAAGATAAATTTATACTTCATTTTAATTTAGTTATATCTCAGGTATTTTATTTTTGAACTTGGCAAGCTAAATGGTAATAGCTGTTTTGTTTTCTTCCACATTTACTCTGGAAGAATTCCATAATTGTAATGCAGTTTCTTGTAACATCAGAAAACCTTAAATAGAAATACATAGGAAAAGATTTTAAAAAATACTGATTTTAAACATAACTAAAATGCAAGCAGCTAAGTTTGTGGAGGGGAAAAGTGGTAAAATGAAATAAATTGCCGAAATATTCCAACATGGACTATTTCTGCTGAATGGTGTAGAGTGGCGTATGTTCAACACAGTAGGGTGTTCACATATTGCTTAGTATTGGTTGTGTGCATCTGAGAATACAAGAGGGAAGGATTTTCTGACTGGATTTGCTAGGCCTGACAAAAAGAAAAGGGACCAAGATGAAGATTTCTAGCAACAGAAGTGCTCAGTAGCTGGCAAAGGAGGAGACTATTGCCACCGTTAGAACTGGTAGCATGCTTGGTATGTTACTGTAAAGGAGGTTGCAGACCATGTTTTAAAGAATCTGGCTGAAAGCCAGAAGCAAAGCTTCTTAACGGTCTCATTTAAAAAAAAAATACTGCTGCTGTTTGACAGGCTGGTAAAGAAGTGATATTACAGAATCACAGATATTGATGGTGTGTGTGTGTGACCAAAGAGAAGAAATGCCTGCTGGAAGAAGCTTTGTTAAAAAGCAGTTGCTGAATACCCCACCACGTAGATGTATTTGATAGAAATTTTGCTATAACATAGGAAGGTCTGTTCATTTAATTTTGAAGTAGTTAAGAATTTGTCAGGCTACTGGAAAACAGATGGAGTTTGTTACAAGAGATGTAGGAGATCATCTGGTTCTATAGGCTACTAAGTTGCCTTGGTTCTGATCAGTCTCTTCTAAAAGTTGGAAAACTTAGAAAGCCCAATTTATAAATATTTTTGTACTTGTTGCTTCAGGAAGTTGAACACAAGCTGGTCAAGCCTTGTATTAATTCCTCCTCGTGCTGAAGACTGTTTTCAGGATGACTCTTGTCTTTGTGGAGGAGAAACTTGAAATCTTGTACTGACTGAATGCTTAACTTTCATGACAGTGCTTCTGGTGTTTTAAGCCCCATTTTGGTCAGTAGCATGAGTCTCTCTTGCTGTCCAAAAGGCAATGACAGACTCCTATGCAGAATAATGTTGTACATGGAATGTTTTAACAAAAGGGGAATTCAGGCTTGTCAAGCTCGGTGTGCATGCAAATGACACTGTAATGTGCTCACAGAAATTTAAGGGAATAGGGTAAAAATACTTTTCTCTAATTGCTCACTTTACCCCGAGGAGGATGGCAACTGCCCTTTTTCCTTGTTTACTCCATCCTGTCTGTTCTGTTGTGCTGGAGATGTAGGATCTGGCAGATTTAGTTTATTGAGCAAACACACCCTTTGGTTTTCTTCTGCCATTTATCTTTGTGCATCAGCAAGGGCACCTGGCTATTCAGTGTCAGGTCTCTCCAGCTCTCTCCAGTGAGCTGCTTGTCTCCATTGCATACCTGCATACCAGCCTCTGATGTGCTGTGACCGCTGCCCATGGTTTGAGACAGGTGTGTCTCCCTTGTATTTTCAATCTGCACTGCTTGTGTAAGTCTTGGTTCTTGAATATAAATATTTAAGGGTCTCTTTGATGTGAATCTTTAGAAGGACTGCTACAGGAAAGCACTACTTCACAACTGGGACAACAGATGATAATAAATGCAGCTAATAGTAACTATACATCTGCTATCAAAGAAATAGGAACTGGATATTCAGGAACAGACATGATCTTTGAAGTTGATAGTATTGTATATTAACAGTTCATAATAATAATTAACAATAATTTTATATTTGCACTATTTTTTTTTCAGTAGAACAGTTTCATACCTAGAGATGCTATGCATGAATGTGACAGTTTCAGCTTCTTTTTTTCTCCTCCTATGGGAATCTGTATTTTAACTGGTTTTGTAGTAGTAGAATTCTTATTTTTAGAGACTTAGCTTTATCAGTTGGACTTATTTTGCTTAGGTGTCTTACCAAAATAACTTTCAGAAAACAGTAAAATATTACGTGTGTTGACTCTGTATGTTAATTTTATTATTATAGGTGTATGTATATTACATTTAGTATTATGATGACAGTTTACAAAAAACCTATAAATGTGGAAATAGATAAAATCTGTTATTTTAAAGAGCATGGCATTAGAATATATCTGGGGTTCTCCTTTCAAACTATAGCGATAGTTTGGGAAGAATATAAGATTTGAGAGAAAATGTTTTTGAAGGAAATTTTGAATATTAAAAAACTTCCAGATCACGGTTTTTCTCAAAAAAGACCTCTATTTCCCAATCGCATGCAATATTAGGGATGCTTTGTGTATTCATGCAACTGTATGTGAGAAGTTCTGCTCCCTGAGGTGTGGGAGGAAGTTTAAAGGAAGTTCGTACTAGTGATGACCTCATAACACACACAGACTTCATAGCTGTTGCAGTCTACAGTTTTTATGTTGTTCTTAGAAATATATTCTTTTAATTTTATTTGGTATTTAATAAAAACTGTGGTGTTTCTTGTTTCTGTATAGGCTTCAGTTAACATTTCTGGTCCACTCTCCATTGCTTTAATACGTCAAGTAGCGTTTGGGAAAGACTATCCACAACAAATATGTTGAATATTGCCTTGGAAATTGAGTCATAGGCATAAGCATAGTTAACTCTGAACAATCCTAAGACTGTTAAAATGCTTACAAAGACAGTATTTCAGTATTTTCCAGTGTGATTTGTCCCAAACACTTAATTTTGAATTGATTTCTGAACCTCTATGATTTGTGTTTACTGTATGATTGTTCCAGAAGGTTTTGGCTCAAGGTCTAAAACTGATAGTGTCTCTGCTGAAGTGTTTGCTCTTGCAATGAAATTAGAGAATAAAATTTACTCTTATAAACCAAGCATGCCTTGGAACTTGATATCTGCTGCTGTCATGTTAATGATTAATATATTACTAGAAAAGAGACTAAAATTTAAACATAAAAGAATTTAAAAGTTGGTAATAAACGTGTTGTATATCCCATGAATGATGGTTCTTTTGCTATATATATATATCTATCTTATTTGAGAGAAACCTTTTAGAGAAGAGGCATTCTCTTATTTGCACAGTTGGCTTTTCTTACTGATTATATAGACTAATGTCAATTCGCATTATTTTACTGGGAACAGCTATGTCCCTTATCTACAGCGAAAAAGAAAGATGCTGTTCTGACTATTATCTTGACAGTTTTAGTGTGGACTGTTAAAGTTCATGAGACTTTATATTTAACTCCTTGGCGCTTTGTTGTTTTTCAGTATAACGACCTGTTATGGTTTTGTATGGGTTTTTTCCCTGTGCAACATACCTGCTTAGTAACTGTTAACAAATTAAAGTTAAAATTATTCTTCTGCTTTTCCTTACAGCTGTATGCACACCTGCTTTCACCCAAATGATTTTTTTAAATTCTAAACTGTAAAAAAAAATACACTTCTGAGTGGTAAACTAAAACATTAATGGTATTTTCTTCTTATCCTTACTATAGTAAAAAAAGTATACTGAGCTGTAAAATATTTTATTATTTGGAAAATGTTTATTCTGGAAAAAAACCTGTGTTGGTCATTTCAGTATATATGTTGCTTGCAATTCTTATTTTGGGCAATTTCAGTCACTAAGACAACAGTAAATTGTCTTACAGACTTTTTTCTCTTTTAGTGTAACTTATGAGGATGCTGAAATTAGTTTTCAAAGTTCGTTTTGTAAAGCATTATAAGGAAAAAGAAGTAATCTGGGACTTTGTTTACAGAATTAAACAGCACTGGAAACCCTCATGGCACCGTTTTTGTATTTGCCACAGAGCAACAGTACTAAGTACTCATCTGTTTTGGTTATAGAAAATTAAGGAGTAGATTGGCAAGAGCTGGGAAAACCTCAGCATAGAGCTCTACAAATAATCAAGCTACTTTCAATTTCCCCAAAGAAGTGATGGGCTTATTTTTGAGGAGGGGAGGTTTAATCACACCTTTAGTACATGGAAGGCATGGGATATGAAACCATTGGGTAATGTTAGAAATAGACATCTGAGCTGGAAAGACTTTCCATATGCCACAGCCTTCATGAAGGCTGTACTAAGTAGACCTTCATAAACAATTCTGTTGATGCATAGGAATTCATTTCAGCTCTGTTAGCCTTGCAATGTAGATGGGTAAAAAGCAGAAAATACTTGCTGTTCCCATAATGAAACCTTAAAATAGGAATGTGCTGAGTGCACAAAGGAAAAAGATCCTGCAGAGTCAGTGTCATTTGTACTGTCATTTTTAAAGTGAAACACTTGAAGAGTGCTATCATCAGTTATTTTGTCTGTTTGTGGAGTGCCTGCTGTTGTCATAGATGAGTACTCTTTACCCATAGTGTTAGTTTGTAGAAAGCTGATGGGCCAATGTATGGTAAAACAGAACATGTGTGTGAGGAGGAGCTGGAATTCTTCATGTCCTGGAACGTTGTTTTAAAGACTGACTAGCAAAAGTGAGGACCATTAATAGAAACAGCCTTACCATAAGTGTAGAATATTAATTGAGGGGTAGCAGAATTAAATACTTGAGAAGACCTTGTGAATTATGGTGTGGAGTAGTTTCTTTTCTAGACACTGCTTGGAAGCGGATCTTTTAAAAGTTAAAGGTGCTTTTTAGATGTGGTTGCAAATAGTGGTCTTAACTGATGCTTGTATCTCCCAAGCTTCTCCTATCACAGGCCAACAGAAGTGGAGACAGTGTCTTTGAAAAGTAATTGAAAAAAAATAGTTGAAGTAGGCCACTACCTACACTCTATTCTGTTTTCTCAATGAAAGGAATTAAGAAATATGGCCTCTTGTACTTTCTTGAGTGTTCCATTTATCACCCTTTTCCCAGTGGGAGAGGCATGAACTCAGTGGAATATCTTGTTATGGTTTGATTTTATTCTTGCTGTAAGCAGAGCAGCTTTTATTTGACTTACAAGAAGATGTAAACATTAGGATTGTGGAGAATGTGGTTAAGTTATATTTTGACTGACATGAAATAGTAAGATTTGTAATTGTTTCTGTTAGACAAGAAATATGTAAACCAAGGGGGTGAGGGGTACTTACTTCATGGTACTGCAGGCATAAAGCAGTGGTAGATTAAAGTACAGTCTGGGTGAAAGCAGGGCTGAGGGGTAGGGAAATGTGACCTTCCAGGAAGGCGGGGGTATGGACCAAGCTGTCACTGCAGGAGAATTCAGAATAGAAAGGGCTCCGCACATATTATATGGTCTTTAAATGTTGAAATCGAGCAGAAGAATTTAAAAATTGCGAGTGAATAAAGCTGGCAAGTTTCCCCTTCTGCTCCATCCACACAGGTTGTTAAATGATTCTCCTTGCCGTCCTAGCAGAGCACCTGCTAGGAGTGCATTAAGCATCGTGATTAATGTCTGTCGCATGTTTATTCTCTCATCTTCTCCTCAGCAGGTGGTATGGATATGCAGTGTGGGGCTCAGTGGTTTTTGTGTTGTGTTTTTTTTTTTTTTTGGGTAGGGTTAAAGAAAAGATTGTTCGTGAAGATGCATGTATGTGTAAAAGGAGGTGGTATCAGAGAAATAGAACGTGTGCTTGGAACACATTGGTGTAGTAGTAAAATCACAGTCATTCTCCGTTAAACTTGAGTTACCTTGTTAAAGTATTTAGTCACATTCAGGTAACTTGAACTATGAAACTGCATTGACAAGGGCAGAAAAGTTTCATGTGCTTATGACCACCTCTCTTGCTTAGAGGATATTCTTGTGTACTCTGTCTGAATTGGAGTTTCCTCATGGTGCTTGATACACCCAGTGAATGTCTGAGTGCTGGAATGATGTGAGTGTGTATACCAAGCACAGCCAGTTACTAGAAAGGTGCTTCTACTTCAGTGTATTTATGCCTGGGAAAAAAACCTTTTTCATAAGTGCAGTATAAACCCCCCAACCCACTGTATTACAATATACTTGTAACGTATGTATGTTGTTTTTTTTTGTTTCTGTTAAGAGTTTTAATAATAACTAGTAATGCATTATTTAATGACATCCAAACTATATATATATATATATTAAAAAAACAATGCTACTTTAAGTGGAAGAATGAAATGCGTTTAATGAATAATTAAACTAATTGGAAGAAATTTCTAGTTATTTTATCTGAAAAATGTACTGGGATTCTTGGATCGTTGCATAATTCATTATATGGTGGAAATGCCTACAGCTGATACACATTTTCTGTATACCTAAACTAGTTCAACAGCCATAAAACTAAACAGACCTTTTTCCTTTAACATGTACACATTCAAATCTTTTTTTTTACTGTTAAGTTGGAGGTTGTATTTGAGTATCGTTACCTTGGAATTTTAATCTAATTTACAGAAGGTCTTGGTTACAGTTGCTTAGTAACACGCTGTGGAAACAGATTTGTTGATTTATGATAATATATCTACAATATCCTTGTAATTAAAGATGTAAGGAAAGCAAGTACACAATTGGTGTGTATTTCAGCTGAATGTTTCTGATAACCCTCTGTCTTCACAGTGTATCTTACAGTGAGTGCCTTTGTATGGGTTAATGTTTTATGTAACTCACCTGGCACCTGACTCACGCTGTTGTACATGGTTTGATGGTAGTTCTCGGTAATGCTGATTTGCAATTTTTAGTGAGCTTGAAATCCTGAGATTTAGCAGTTTACTTCCATGGAACTGCAGTTATTTTGTAAGACTTGCATTGGTATCAGGAATATTTCAAGAAGCAGCTGTAGGAGAATGGCTCAAGGCTCGTTTTTATATGATGTTACACTTTCTTTCCCAGGAGAGGCATGTTAGAGATTAAGCATCATGAGACTTGTAAAACATCTCTTTTTGACAGCTAAAGGAAGTATCTTGAGAAGTGTTGGCTGTTGGGTGTTGCATGTCTTCAAGTATTTGCAATTAGTATATTTTAAGGTTTCCTGAAATCTTTAAGGTCTTTTATTTCTCTTCAAACAGGGCTCAAGATTTCTGTTTACTTCCTCTGCAGTAGTTTCTAAGTTCTTCTGTAATAGGAGAAGTTTCTAACACTAGCATGTTTACTGTGCAAAATGCTTACTGAAAGCAAAAATCAAGCAAGCACCTCTGAGGCAGATGGAGTGTTCTTAAAATCCTGAAGCCTGCTTTAAGCACACCCTCAGCCCCAGGAAAAATATGCAGAATAATTTAACAAATTTATAAATAACACAAAATGTTGAGGCTTGAATGTAGTCTGTTCTTCTATATGTATTTTAAAGCATAAAAAGTTTATGTTCTTCAACTCAGAACAATTATTCTTAGGCTAGATATCAAGATGTTTTGTACAGGGCCAAACACATTGTTTTTTATATAATGGAATAATAGTTTCACCTCTGTCTAGTATATTTATGTCAGTTTCCTTGTGAAATTAATCAGGTTTCTACATGGCTCAAAAAATTTACAAAGATCCATATAAATTGATAAATTGGTGGTAATTCTGTAGGCAATGGAAGCAGTATTTTCAGAATACTCTGCTGGTTAGTCATGAGACTTTTTTATTTACCAGACTCTGTGGAGGTGGTTGTTGGCATGTAACCAGGCCATTTAGTCAGCACTGCAACACCAGCGTATTCCTTTGACCACATTTCTCAAAGTGTGAAGTTGTAGCCCTAGCCACAACTAGAAAAAAACCCAATCTAGAAAAAAAAAGCATAGAGTACTTTAGAGCTCCATACGAAGGTTCTTCTGCATTCTCTTTATATTTCCCCCTACATCGGTACAACTCGTGTGATATGAATAAAGAATCTTACTAAGAAACAAACATTATTACAAAATGTTCCTTATGTTTCAGTTTATTGGTTGATGTTAATTAACTGTATAACTACTACATTGTTGTGATTTAGCCCAGCAGGCAGCTAGACCATCCAGGTAGCCATTCACTTACTCTCCCTTCCCCAATGGGATGGGGAAGATAATCAGAAAACCCACTGAAACTCATGGGTTGGGATAAAGGCAGTTTAGTAAACAGAAAAAAAAGAAGAGAATAATCATAGAATTATCTTGGTTGGAAGGAACCCTTTAGATCATCAAGTCCAACTATCACCCTAACCTGCCATCCACTACTAAGGGTTTAGAGGGACTAAACCATGTCGCTTAGCACCACATCTAACCATTTTTCAAATACCTCCAGGGATGGAGACTCCACCCCCTCCTGCGGGAAGCCCATTCCAATGCTTAACAACCCTCTGTATGAAGAAGTTTTTTCCTAATAACCAATCTAAATCTCTCTGGTGTAATTTGATGTTATTTCCTCTTGTTTGTCACACATCACTAAGGAAAAATGTCAGTCCCTGCGTCCACAACTTCCTTTCAGATAGTTGAAGAGAGCAATTAGGTCTCCCCTCAACCTCCTGTCCTCCAGACTAAACAACCCTAGTTCCCTCAGCCACTCAACATTTATTATTAAGTCTTGTTGCTCTTCTGGACATGCTACAGCACCTCAATGTCTTTTTTGTAGTGTGGGGCCCAAAACTGAATGCAATACTCCAGGAGGGGCCTCACCAGTGCTGAGTACAGGGAGACAATGACTTCCCTAGTCGTACTCACAACACTCTTCTTAATACAGGCCAGGATGCTGTTGGCCTTCTTGACCACCATTGATCCAGCCTGTCCAGATCTCTCGGTAGGGCCTTTTTACCTTCAAGCAGATCAACACGGCACCATTGCTAACCATCTACAGACTATCTAGTGCCTAGCTAGTTCCTGAGTTGTGGTCCCAAACCCCAGCAAGCTTCTCTCAAGTTACATACAGAGCATGATGTTATATGGTATGGAATATCCCTTTGGCCAGTTGAGGTCAGCTATCCTGGCTGTGCCCCCTCTGAGCTTCTTGTGCACCTCCAACCTCCCTGGTGGAGTGGTGTGAGAAGCTGAAAAGTCCTGGACTTGGCATAAACGTTGTCAGACAGCAACCAAACTGTCAGAGTGTCATCAACATTATTTTCATCCTAAATCCAAACCACAGCTTCTAGGAAGCAAATTAGCTTTATCCCAGCCATAAACCAGGACATACATGGATCCAGATTTAGGGGAGAAGGTCCATGTATGACTGTTGTCTGTGACTGTTTTTGTGGTCACTGACTGGGTGATTAAAAAACTTCTGAAAAATACTTAAAGCCAGAGAGCACAGTGACTTATACTGTTGCAGTGAGAGAACCCATGGAAGTGGCTCTGTGTTTGAAAGAGGATAAAATTCTTTTTTGAAAACCTTGTTTCTTAGGGGTCTAATACTGTTACATAGTCAGATATTTTAAATAAAGGGGGAAAAATCCATTTGATTTGTTGCTACTTAGTTTTTTAAGGGACCCTTTCACTACTTATTTACTTGTGGAGCTAAATTTTCCCTAAGATAGATATTTAATATTAATTTGTTGGCCTAGTTATTAATGTACTGGTAATCTCATAAATATTTTCCTGACATCTGTGAAGTGAAAGGGAAGCTATGAATACACTGCTGCTTCTGCCTTTATAATATCTTATGTAAGATGTATGCTCCAGACTATACATAAAATAAGGTTTTCTTTTTTTCATGGAACAATTCCCATATAATCAAAATGTATGGTTTTTTTTGACATTTAAGGTTAGTTTATATTGATTAGATCTTTAACCAGTGGCGATGGCTGGTGGAAATATATCAACCCCATATTAATATCCCTTGCAAATAAAATACATGGAAAAATTGTGAGTCTGGTTAGATATTGAACGTGACGTTAGTCTGACTTGGCACTAAGTGTTAATTTGCATTGTGTCAGTTAGTGATATGTAGAAACAGAAGACAATGCCCTAATCCCAAGCTTCCTTATTGCTGATAAGACTGTATCTTTCTAAAAGTGTATGCTGCCCTTCACATCTGGGTGTTGCCTTAAGTAATGATGAGAGTGGGCCAACCCAATGCCTGCGGTGTCCTGTCCTTTCCTGGACACTTCTGGAGGGACTCTGAACTGTAGTGAAAGGAAAAAAAATAGGGTGTGAGAGTTAGAAGATGATGGGTGTGCTGGGTAAGGGAAATTCTGAGGAAATGGGCTTTATTGTTTTTCAAGTGTCTTTATGATACTTCTTACAAAGAAAAAAGAGGCCGAACACTTACCGTTGTTTTATTTGGCTTGTAGGAGTAGTCTACATAAGGCAGAAATTTTAGGAATTGGCAGGAATTGACAGGAATTTGGTAGGAAGTGCCACCCAAAGAAGTGATGTACGTGGCATCATGTCGGAGCTTACTGCTGCCCTCTGACATGAGTGACCAAGCATGGCCCTAGTGCAGGTCTGGGGTAGAAAGCTGTGCTCATCACACACTGGTAAGGATATATGGTAATAATATCTCGAGGCACTGAAGTGTCATTTTGTCTACCCTAAGTGAAAGTAAATTAATGTTTATGAACGTGCTCATAAAAATGAAAAATCAATATAATTATTATTGTTCTGCATGTTATTTTATAAAAATATAGCTAATGCCTTTGCCCTTTCATAGCACGTGGGAGAGCTAAAACTCAAAACCAACTTCAGATCACTTTAGCCTATCTTGCACTGTAGGACTAAGTTTACTTAAATTATACTGACTGCAAATTTGCCTGATCTGTTCTTAAAATTCAGTTTTATTGGAGTCTTTGCTCTATTATGTCCTTACAGTTCATAGTTTTCCCGAGATTAATGTTATTTTCTTCAGTCTTCGTTTTTTTTTTTCTTTTATCCAATTGGATGTAGAGAACAATTGCTAGTGCTGCTTTTTTGTAACATTTTATGTATTGAATGCGTTACCATGGTTCACCTTAGACTTTGTCTTTTTAAACTGAAAAACCTTAATTCCTGCAGTCCCTTTTCATAAATTATGCTTTCAGAAACTCTTACAATTCCTGCTGCTTTCTACACATCTCTTCTAGTTTCTCTTTTCAAGAGCGACATTCACAGTATTGTAGGGCTGACTTGTATTTAGCCTGTCTTTTTTATCGCTTCCGGAGGCACTCTTCCCAGTTGCTGCATGGGCAACAAGGAGCTAATGGAAAGCATGAGTCTTAAGACAGTTTCAGAGGAAGTATCTGAAAGGTGGAATACACTTAATGTGGCTGAAACAGGCATCTCCAGAGAAGAACAAGTGGTTTACTGTCTGTACTGAGCTGGTTATGTGAATGCCTCTGTCATACTAATTGGATTCGGTAATGCAGCTGATGTCAGGAGGAGTTACAGTCATCGCTAATTGGCGATGACTCTAGGGTAGTAGGCTGTGATCACTGTAGCATCAGAGTGCATTAAGAAGAACTATAGGCGCCCAAGCTGGTAGTCCTATCCAGTGGCTAGACAACTGCCAGGCTCTGAAGAGACACGGGGCCTGCGTGTAGTTCCTCTTGGTTCTCCTGCTGCATGGGACAATTTGTTTCTCTACATCTCAGTGTGTTTTTAATCTGTTATAGAAGACCAATATTTGCTACACTCATGAAAAGCACTGTGTAAGAACTAATCTATGTTCTGTTTGTTCTTACAAACATGTTTGGAATCTATATGATAGGTTATTATAAAGGGCACACTCTTGAATGCAATTTGCAAACCTGTACAAATACAAATGTAGCTTTATTTCAAGATAGCGTGAAACACTGTTTCAGTTATTAGGCACCTGTATCTTCTGTTTAAAATGTACATTAATTGGAGAATGTTTGGAATGTCGGAAGGATGGTGTTATTACACGATTACGTAATTTGAAAAAGATGCAGTGGAAGAACCTGAAATAAAGAGGGATGGATTTGATATTGTATGAGCTTCCTGGTTAGTATTGAAAAATGTGACACCCCCCAACCCCCAATATCAGAGTGAAACAGCCCAAAATGCCAGGAGGATTAAATGTTTCATCAGCAGTTTTCTGATGAGAATTAGTGTGCTTCATTTACTGAGTAATTAGGGATCAAACTGTCCAGGAAAAGTGAAATGTCAAGATGCATGTGGAGCATCTGCTTCTAAGGAAGAGAAGTATTCCTGCCAGTGTTCCTAGATTCCTGCATTCTGCAGAGTATCCTTGGATTCTAGAACTTGAGAGCTGACATGAGAAAATGTGTTTTTTTTTTTTTTTTTAAAATTCTTTAAACTTCCATAACTGCAAATGTAAAAGCAGTTACATTACTTCCAGTGTGCAGTTTGGCCTCTGCTCCAGCCGTGTAACCTGCCTGGCTTGCTTCTGTTCTCTGTGGAGTGGTATAGCTTGATCAGCAAATTGTACAGGACTGCTCTTCAAATGTAAAGAGTATGAAAAAATTTGATGTTATTCAAGTAACTTCTATCGGTTTACATTCATATATATGTGTATTACATATTAATGTCAAGATATAAAATGCATTAAGCATCTTTTCCTCTTCACTTTCTTTTGCTTAATAGAACAAATGTGCACATACTATTCAGTGATCTTCCTTATGCAATAGGAAGATCCCACATCTTGCTGACTATTGTGTGCAAAAGTCAAGCAAAGATCACTTATCCTCAGCAAGACTCCTCTCAGCAAATCTTTACTAAATCCAACAAACTGTTACTGTCAGGAAAACATTCTCATTTTCTTCATTCTCCTTGAATTTTCTTCTCTGGAAATATTTTAGGTGAATATGAAAATGTTGCTTCCTCTTTTTATAAACATAGTATATCTTTCAATTTACTGACAAAGTAACGGTTGATGTCAAGGCTTCTGTCGGTGGTCTGCCATCAGCTGACTGGCTAATCTCAGTGAAAACCAGAAACATGGATATATCTTGTACCTGCTTGTCCATCTCTGGACTTGAAAATCCCACCCACCCACTTGGATCCAAAGGAAAAAAGTGACACCTGAGGCAGTGAATATGGTCTGAGCCAGGAAGATGAAGTGAGGGAGTATTATGTGCTGTTCAGCGAGAAGTCAGATGTCTCTACGTTCATACTCCTATCTGTGTTCCAAAACCAAACCCTGCTGTTCTAGGGTTGGTAGCTGATATTCATGCTTTTTAGCAAGACAAGTCATTTAGAGTCAGGTTCAAAACAGGTACAGGATCTGGGCTGTGGTTCTTGCACATGTCTTGATATCCAGATAGCCAGTTACACTTGAGATTACATCTGAGAAGAACTCAAGCGAGAACCTAGAAATTATGTCTGGATGAGATATGGTAGTCCCACCTACTGCCACGACAGTGCAGGTCCTGCAGCAGGACCATGCCCTACTGTTTACCTGCAGTAATTCTGACCAGGCCTAGGCTGGCTGTCATTATGTTGCTTTGAACCAAAAGGTTTATCCAGCAGGGACTAGATCAGGACTATGTCCAGCATCCAAAATGCACAGGGCCTCCCCACGCTGTGGGCTTAAATGGACCTGGGAGGTCAGATGCAGTTAGAAAGCAGCAGAGAGGCTGCCTGATTTGGTGAGCTGATCATGAATGGATGTTGGTGTTGGTTTTTAAAAATATTTCTCTGTGATCTTGGCCAAAAGAATTCTCTGAAAGTTCTTTAGCTGCAAAACGTCGCTTGTTATCTAGAGGTGGGAACACCATAGAGGGGGCACATTAGAAGCTTATTTACATTTTTATTCAAAAAAAGGCAATATACTCTTGCCTCTCTTCTCCTATGCATCTCCAGAAATGAACAGGACTTTGATCTTCCTGCGACTGAGGTATGCAGGCCCCTTGTTCTCTGCAAACCAGGGCATTGCATCAGCAGTGCAGTGCAGAGCTGATCCTGGTCCCTCGAACAGGGTGCTAACGTGCTGCTTAGCAACACGCGCCTGCCAGCGCCAGCGGCCGCCCCAGCCCAGGGATGCTGCCAGGGGAGACGAGTTTTCAAAGTGAGAACTTCTATTTAAATATTTCTTACAGTGTACAGATAGCTGGAAAAGAGGGCAGCAAGCAGAATGAAAGCAAAGAAACTGCGGAGGAGGAATGAGAAATGAAGGAAGGGTGTCGAGGCTCTGAGTGAGCGAGGATCCAAGGAAAAAGAAAAGGAGAAGAGTAAAATTAGAGAGGGAAAAGTGCAGGATGTAAGAGGGGATGTGACTAGAGAAATCAGCAGATACTGAGAATTAGAACTTCTAGAAGAGAGATGTCTTCACCTTCAGGATGAATCTTAACAAGGTGAGATAATGTTGAAATAAGATGATGACAGTGATGCTGAGATTTCTGTATTGTTTTTCTTCACTTCTTTTCAGAATATATTGAGAAAGTTATATACAATTATGCAGTAGCTATATAGACTACTGTTCACAGTAAAATGGCACAGTAGCCATTATTAGGAGAGAATTAGAGGAAATAAGCAAATTCTGTGCAAGCTTTTTTGCTCCTAAACTTTTCCCTTTGCTTAAGACAGCATTGAATCACTCTGTGTCACTAGGAGTGCCATCTACTCTTTCCTGTGTAGACACAGACAAGAGTTTCCTTTATTGTCAGAATTTTGTATGGCAAAACAGAGTTGGCAACATTGCCCTTTTCTTTCCAGCTTTCTTAGCAGCTACACTTGCCCTTTCCTTCTCCCTTATGCTTCTGTGCTACTTGAAAATGCTGTCTACTCTCTTATCCTTGACATTAGTGCTAAATCTCTGTTTGACAGTCTCTTCCTTGGTCCCCTTTATTCCCTGAAAATTGCACTTTAGACGATATCAACAGTTTTTATCTGGCCACATGGTAAGAGGCCTGTTTATGCTTTCAGGACCTGAGTATTTCTGATGACATCAATCATTAGTCGCTCATATGGAAAATGCTTTTATTCTGTAGGCTTCACAGTGTTGGCCTCGTCTTGTCTATCTTGTTAACTCATTCCTGGGGTAGCCTCAGCTCACTTTTAGGACTTTCTGTGCTAAGTGTGCATAAGGTTTAATAGATGATCTTTCCCTCCTTACCTCAGACTTTTCCACGTGGGATTCTCCCAACATAATGTAAAAATGGCAAAAAAATGACAAAACCTCTCCGCATCTTTCCTCCAGGCTCTTGTATTTCTGCACTTTCTTGAGGGCCACTGGTTTCATCTTCCTGTCCTGGGTAAGCAAAACTGTAGTATATAGCTGTGGTATGTGCTCTCTTTTTCATTCCCTTCACTTCCACCCTTGCCTTTCAGGTCTTGATTTGATTCTCATTCAAATCCCTCCCTTGTGAACAGACATTCAAAGTGACCTCTAAATCCTGGCTTTTCTGTTAATCTTTGTTAGGGCTTACTTTAAGAAGTAAAATGACTCAGAAAATACAGAAAGTAAGCAAAAACTAACCCTTCCTAACCTTGTTATGAATACAACATTGTGGCTTTATTCTGTCTTCAAACTGCTTTGACCTTTATTACTGCTGCTTCTTCTATTGCCTATGTAGAGTATAAACAACTGTATCAAGGATTGAGTCTTACCTGCAAAGTACTGGCACACTGTGAGTGTTCTATAAAGAGAAGATGGTGATGATGATTAAGCCAATTTAGCACATTTGAAAATTTTAGTGTTTGTTGGATTTTTTTTTTAGTATTTTGTTAATGTTTTCTTAAACTAATGAAATGACTCCTGCATTACACTCCTTGCAATGAAAGTATATGGATTTTAAGCTGTTTCTTATTGTTTAGATTTTTTTAAGAAATAGTATTTTATGTTCATCTTGCTTCTAATAGCATGTTTATATGTCATATAAACATGCAGTCTCCTCTGTCTCAATTGTTAAGCTTTGCAAGCTGAATTTTCCTAAATCACATAAAGTGCAGTAACTTTATTATTGAACTCTTAAGATACCCTTAGGTGATATATAAAATGATATTTAACTTCTGGACTGCATCAAGAAAGGAAGAATTTCACAGTAAGTTCTGCTTCGCTTAAATGTCCCTCACTAGATGTTGACAAGAGATTATAAGCAGTGTAGTGTAGTAGTATACTTGTGTTTGTAATTCCTGATGAAAAATAAGAGTATCTGTTTGGGGAGACTGATGTGGAGAGACAGGGGAAAGGCTACTTCTATGAAAAAGGCAGGAAGAAAGGCTAGATTATGCCTGAGGACTGCCACAAAATTCAACTTGTCCACAATGCATGTGGCAGCTCATGAGAATGGCAAGGCTGATCCACACATTCTCTGTAAGCATTGAGATGTACAGATGCAAGGTGTGTGTATCTGAGGTTGACAGCTGAAGCTAGAGATGGCTTTAAGAGTGCCATGGGGGGAAACACAGGTGAAAATCAGTCAGAAATGGAGTTGGGCTGCAACACATGTGAGAGTAGTTGTTTTGATCTATAGTAAGCTGCACTGCACATATGCTGTTTTGGTGAATGCATGTTAAAGACATATATATTTTGTCTATCGTGTGTGTTGTGGCTGTGATGTATGTACACATAAGAACTACGAAAGGTTTCACTAATACCTAAGGCAAAATCCTAAGGCAAAATGTGTTGATTTAACTTGTTTCTATTGGTATAGGTATACCAACTGAATTTGTTTTTCAGTTTTGCATACTTTTCATGTGTAAGATCCAAGTTTACCTTTCAAGTATGCAAGGAATGGAAATTTCCGCTGTCAGATTTTCTTTGCAGTGAAATATTTTACCTCCCATACACTGTAGTAGTATTATATTCCCAGTCCTACACAGGGTATGCCTGATCAGTTTCTTCATCTTGTCATGCTCGAACAGGGACTGAGGTGTAGCTCTAGATGTAACTGTACAAGTATCAGTAGATTTGCATCATTTTTGTGTCTTTTTGAGCTGTCCACATTAGAAGAATAATTGAATTACTGTGCTAGTGTTTCTACCAGAACAACTGTGGAAGGGTGGAAAACACAAGTAGTAATATAAAGTCCTGCAGAATTCATTCTGTGTATAAGACTTAAAATCATAGAGCCTACTTATTTATCTTTATACTAAATGGAAAAAACTTCACACCCAATGGGAAATTGCCACTAGGTAATCAGAATTTTCCAGCAATGACTTGAATCAGCCAAGATGTTCAAAGCCTTGTGTTTTGTTGTTTTGTATTGTACTCCAAGGAAATATCAGCCGCTTTAAAAACGGTAGAGAAAGTAATTTCCATGTCAACTGTGTTAACAAGCGCAGGTCTGCCTGCAGTGTCTTGGGAACTTCTACATTTGATTTTTAGTGTTCCCTTTCTGGAAGTGATTTTGAGTTGACTTTGAACCTGGCATTGTATTTTCTTTTTTTCCTTCTAGCATCCTCGATTAAAGTTATAATGGCCTGGTTAGAAAACAAAGGAAAGCAGAGTAGACTAATGAATGGTTAACTCAAGAGTTTTAATGAGATGTTTCCATTGTAAGGTTAGATACCATGTATGTGTAGTGGAAGTCCTTGGAAATCCTAAGCAGTTGCTGAGCTGCCTTGCATGGTAAAGATTTAGAAAATATGTGTATGTCTATAGATGACCTGCTATGAGAAAAGCTGAAAAGCTGCTGCTCCTGCTGGGTGTCGCTAACTGCTGGGTGCTCAGCAGTTAGGACAATAGGATGTATTATTTCAGTAGGACAGAGCATTTGTAAAAGTCTCTAAGCCACTCTTATTGAAATGAAAACTGAGTTCCTTTTGTTTAATCCCCCCCCCCACCGTAAAAATAGATGATTTTTTTTAAAAACTCACTGAATGCTTATGACTTCGAACTCTCCCAACTTTTTGTCTGCTACTCTCAGAACTTATTTCTGTGAATCTTTAGAAACTATTCTGTCTGTAATTGTAATCAGCTGTATTGTTGGAAAACTTGTGTTAAACACTGCTTGCTGCATGGCTGTGATTTATGATGAATGCTACAATTCAAGGCCTGATACTGGCTGGGGGTATCAGTAAGAAATTTCAAGGGTGTTATTTCACTAAACTAGATTTGACCATCTTCCAGCTACTCTTGTTTTCAACTGATGTCAGAGAAGTGTCATGTTTCATGGGCAAGAGATAATGTTAGAGCCTTGGCATAGTGTCTAAATGAATGGGCCGGACTGGCTGCTGCATTTTGCCTGGGAAAAAGATGCAAAATTCTGTCTTTACACATTTAAGAAAGATTATGTATGAAAGTGATGGAAAATCTGCATGCCTATTTAGGGCAAATTCTGATCAGTGCAAATGGTTGCACTGAATGTCACGTGCAACCATTCAGTGGTAGTGGTGGTGAGATAACATGATTGTCTCTGTGTAAAAGGAATGTTCCATCATGGCATCAGATTTAATCGCTCCAGTTTAAATGCTTGATTTGTCTCTGTTTGGCACAGTTTTAGTATTACTATTTCCAGCTGTTTTGCACTGAGCATTAATTTTTGAGATTGTTAGATGCTGTAAATTAGAATACTGTCTCGTTTGAATCGGTTACAAAGGAAATTAATCAGTATCTTTACTGAAAGGCTTATTCAGTAAGTTAATGTAATTTAAAGATATATTATGTAAAAGAAGTCAGAAATCAAACTAGAGGATTATTTAACAATTAGTGACTCTTTCATGAAAAGACATTGGGAAAGTCTGGAGAAGGATGTGTTGCTTCCCTCTCAGATTTCTGGTATGATGATTTTATGATGATTAAAAACACAAGATCACATCACTTCTCAACATTAATTTTTATGAGTTTGAAAGAATGAAAAATCCAAGTAAGTTACAAAACAGTTGATGATATCCAGAAAAAGCTGTGCACAAAAGGTCAGAGACATTTTGCATGATTCCATGTGTGAATAATACATTATTTTTCAGAGAATATTTTATGAAGCGATTGTCCTTTGTTATGTTTATGTGTGAGAATTGGGATTTGTCACCAGCAAGAAGAATTCATTTTCCTGTAGCTTTTTCTTAAATGCTAATTTATTGCTATGAAAGATGCCAAAGTGACAGATCTGAAGAATGAAGCCCTCTATTTATCTTCTGAATGGATGGAGCATGAGTAGCAGTGAAGCCTTTCTCATGCTCTTTTGCCAGTGCGCTGCAGTCTTTTTACCATGTCCTGAGCATATTTTTACCACTGAGAGGTGCTTATTCATTCCATAGTTTCCCTAATGGACTACCAAGGGTATCAATTAGTGACAAGTGAACAGTAGCTTTACAGCTTGGATACCTGCCCAGTAGGAGCAGAAACTACCAACTCTTTCACATAGGCCATAGGACAACCATCAGAGTAGTGAATTAGTGTCACGGCACATAGGAGCTGTTTGGATTTGAGCAAAGGGAGGATAGAAAGATCCTGTTTTTACCACCAAACATCCTAATGCCTGGGAAAGGATTCCAGTTTAGCTTACTTGTCCTTACACTGTGGAATAATTTTTTTCACTTGTGTCGCTAAAGTTGCAGTACTACAGATGCTGCAGTTGAAGTAGTAAATAATAGATGATATATTCTTTGTGTATATGTTTTCTCTGTATCCTTTTGTCTGCTCTACAAGCGGTTTGTTTTTAAAAACCTAGGACTAGAAAGTAGGAAAATAGAACCAGCATTTAAATTCCAAATTTATTTGCAGTGTTGTGCTTTGTTTGGTTGTGGGTACAAAATTTAATTCTTTGGTCCTGTAAAAGTTCAAATAGAAACAAGGCAAAAACTTAGCAGAAAAGAGTGTGATAAATTGGAATCTTGTATAAAATGTGTAAGATAAAAGCAGCACTTGTTTAGATAAGTATTCTAGAGGATTCAGATTAATACAGCTTTCCATGTTCTCTGTAACACTGTACTGCAGCAGTTATTCTTGTCCACGCTTGCATGATGGGTTTGAACTCAGGATACTAATTCACTGCTACTTCCAGCTCACCTGGTGTCAGGCCTGAGCTCCAACCTCGGGCACCGTTCTGTCCCTCGACTCTGGTCCTGGCTCCTGCAAAACCCAGTGTGTAAACTGGAGTGAGACTTGCAGGCCTGTATTTCACTGTGCGACTGTGTGGGCATGCTTAGGAAAGTGAAGTTTACTTAACAAGAGTATGAATTTGTAACATTAATTAAATTAAACTAGGCCATTTTACTTATGAATGAAAATGTCCACATGGGGTTTTAATATTTTTAACTAATGCATTTTAAACTCACACGATGTCAGTTTGGCCCAGTGTTCACAATTTTCCCTGTGCAGATATGCCCACAGAATTTTAAATAAGGAAAATATTTGTGCAATTTCTAATAAAGATATCCCCCCCCCCCAGGAAATAGTATCAGTGACTGAAAATAGTAGCAGAGGTGGAAGATAGATACTGAACAGAATCAGTGCTCCTTTCTTATGGTCCCAGAAGTTTCCATTAGTGACAAGAAGGATTTTGGGAATCAGGTTCCTGTTCCAAAACAGACTGAACTCCTGTATTTTGCTGCTCATGTACTCCAGATATCAGTAAGCAAGAATTTGGGGTGGTATACTCTCATACTTAAGCACTGTGTGCTTTTTCTTTTTTTATCTGACCTCCCAAGTAAGAGTGTAAAGCATTCCACTGTAGGCTCACTCTGAGTGTGGTGTCTCTGGCTCAACGAATATTTAAATACTTCATAAGAAGTTAGGTATCTCTGAGGAAGGAAAGATTAAAGGAGACCCCTCCAGAGTACTTAATGATCCAGCAGTTAATGCAAGATTATGTCTAATAATGCGTTTTATCAAGGAAAATTACAGATATGAGAAGGTAAGGTAGTGTTTCTTAAAATAAAACTTTTACATTCAATTTGCTCAGAAATTACATTTCAAAACCCCAGCTCTTTACTGAAATGAAGAAAACAATTTTTGCAGCCTTCAGTTTTGGTGAAGAAACTTAATCAACTGGGAATGAAAATAACATTACTCATGAGATGCAAGCTGTAATCTTAACAGATTTTTTTCCTGTTTTAACATTGAGAGGGGGAAAATTTACTTATTTTTCTTTTCACTTTAAGAATGTAAATCTGGAATAGTTGTTACTTTGTTATACAGTATCTGAATGAGAATACAGTGAGGATCTTGAGTAATACGATTGTTTTCTTATTTAATGGAAGTAACTAATAAAATACATGTGATTTGTCTGTACTAAGTATGCTTATAATACTTTTTAAAAAAATCACAAAATATGGTTAAATTGTTTGAAGTTTTTAAATGTCAGGGTTTTTTAAACACTTTTTACAGGTATCAGATTACTTTTTTTTTGGTTGCTGCAAGTAGTCATTTTTCTCTCTTACAGTGTCAGAACTTGTGAAATTCCAATTTTGCTCTCTTTGCTGACGCTTCCTTGATTTCATTATTCTCAGAAGACAAATATGTGGGGACTGATTTTCCTGTTACTTATATTTGAGTGAGGGAGGACAACTCTATTTTAGCTAACTCTGTTCTAGAAGCCTTCTGATTCACCTTGCCTTTTGTTTAAAAGGGAAAGAACTAAACGTTTTATTTACGTGTGTAGCATCTGTTTTTATTCATGTAATTTTAAGGAGGTTGAGCTATTATAATGGGCTATCCAGAAAACGTCAGCTTTTATGGATATCCAACATCACAGACCATAAGCATCTGTTCATAGTAATTCCCGGACAGTATCTTTTATCTTTAGACTATTTAGCGGTAAGTAGTCTTGTTTTTCACAAATCTTTCCTAGATACAAGGATGGAAGTTTATTGTTACGCTTACACATATTTAAGTTTTTACTCTACAAAATTGAATTTTTTTTTTAGCTGTACATTGTTTGTTCTGGTCTTTGAGCAAATTGTTAGTAGTCCTGGCATTAGTATGGATGTTGCTTTGTGATTGGCTTAAGTTGAGCTCAGACTGGACTGCCACTGAAAGTCTTGGTTCTACTTCCTTCTACTGTACCCATCACTCTTTCACCTTTTTATTTGCATCAGTACTGATGCTCATGGGGCTACCGTAGTGCTGAAACTAGAGGAAAATCAGATTTATATAGTGAGGTGGTGGGGATGAGGTGGTGATGGATGTCTAAGATTATGTATAGTTTCATCTGGGACGAGTGTGTTGCTTGTAGATCCTGCGCCCACTATCCAAGTTGGATAGTGGTCCAGATGACTTCAGCACATGTAAAGATGCTTCAGTCAGAGCCGTAGCAAATCAAAGTTCACCTGATCATCCTGTGATTGTTTTGGCCCTCCTGCTATTCATTTCAATGTGTTTATCAACTATTTCCTGCTCACGGAAAGCATGTGATGTGTTAGCAGTGAGTAACTTTTAATGTGTGTGCTGGACACACCACCACCTGGTGACCAGGTTTTGAACTACAATATTCCTTCTAGTTCCTTCTGAATTGTTTCTACATTAGGAGGTACTGTGTAGAGTGAACGGAAGGGCAGGATTTTCCGGACAGCCTCAAAAGGAGCTATGGTAAAGTTCACACTCTGACTCTAAAGGACTGCCATCTATCCAGATCATAAGCTCTAACTACCCTGAGTTCTGTTATTGATGATTCTGTGGCTTGGCTTGACCTGATGCATGTACCGTAATAGCAGTGATTATAATGGAAAACACGGAGATGATGGCACTGCTCTGAGCTGTCACGTTAGACACAGTCCTCCATTCTCCAAATCCAATTAATTCCATCTGCAGTTTCTTCTAATTCCCAGTGGTATTTATGAAATAAAATCTGAAGTTTCTAATCTAAGAACTAATTGTAAATTAATAGCACTAGTATGTAGCGGAGAAGGATTAATGCAGGCCCACACATTTGCTTTTCCTTTTTGATTACATTTCTGTATTGGATGGATCTCTCAGGAGTGATACCAAGCTGTAACGCTGTCAGTAAAGTGTTTATATGGTGATAAGGGAGGTGTGGGTTGTTTCTTTTTTTCATACTCATAGTGTGGTTAGGTTTCTGTTTTTTTTTTTTTAAAAATTCTGTGTTATTTTCTTGTGAGCAGTCTTTTTATGGTTTTGATGAATTGCTGTATTCATTATTTTGGGCATGGGAATGATTTACAGTAACTATAGATGGTTTTGCAAGAAAATCAATGAGGTTTGTGTTTTCTGTTGTGTTGGTTTGGTTTTGCAGCTGAATTGCTGCCAGAGTTACTTATAAAATAGAAGACCTAAATTTACCATCCTTTCACCATTGGAACAATATTCCTGAGCTGTACTTTGAATGTCCTGAATTTGTTACCTACTGTTATTTCTTATGTCCTTTATATTTGTATAACCGAAGACATTTCTTTTTTTAGCTTTCTGAATGTTAAAGTGCATTTGCTTGCATTGCATGAATTTACTTTCATCTTGGAAAAGTGATGTTTTCAACCCAAAGAATGCTGATAGTCTGATGATGATTAGTGTCTTTTCTTGTTAATCAGACTGTGCTGCTTTTCTCTTTGTGTGTCTCTGCTTTTCATTAGCGTAAATGTTTAGTACTCTATTCAAGCTCTGTATGATGCTGGAGGAAATTTCTGCAGGTTGGCTCTTGTTTCCCCTTAAATCTTTTGCTCTGCTATTACTTTGGTCTACTAGGGACTGTACTTTATAATTTCCTATGTTGTCTATATGTGTTTGAACATCCTTGGTATTAATAAGAGATTAGACCTTTGTTGTCTGCCATGGCATCTTTTAAACACTGGGCTTAACATTCTACAAGAAGGAGAACTTCTAAGAAAGGGAGAAGGCTATTTAGAGAGCTGAAAAACATCAAACTAAGATTGCTCCTTTGTGTCTGTCTCTGTGAGGTCTCTGGTTCAGTATCTCTCTTCACACAACTGATTTTTCAAGACAGATCTGCTTTATCTTTTAGGAATCAAGCATTTTGTTGGCATGCAGTATAATAATGTGAATGCACTACTGCCACTAAAAGCCAATCTTGTATGAAATTATTTAGGCTGCAGTAAATGCTTCCTTGAACTGAAGTATTTTGGATTCAATTCGCTCTCTGACCCTTCTCTGTCCTTGTGCTAGTTTGAGACCTGTGAGAATAATTTTTTGCCAGGTTGTTAAAAGTTGTTAAACTTTCTCAGAATTTGTATTGTGTTTTCTCAAAGGAGTTGTAAAAGTGGATGTAAACATTGAAACACATTCCATTATCCACTGGCTTGATTCCAAGTTTGCCAGTTTGTTTTTCTTCGCTCTTCTGTAGCAAAGAGGTTTCAGCCTGCCTGACTGGATCTCTGGTGGGTTTTGTTGATGTGAAGTGGAGCTCCTGAGTGATGGAATGTCAAGTTGTCTGCATTGCCTCTTCTGGGTTTAGGTGGCCAAGATTTGCCCAGGAGTAAGAAGGATTGGGTTTTGGTTGTATCTTTTTCCAATTAATCCTCAGGTGCCAGATTGGGTTTTGGAGTCTCCATGCCCTAGGTTTTTAAATTGCAGCATCATGAAGATCAATTTGGATAGTTAGGAAAAGCCAGACAGCGCTCTTTGAAGCTTCTTAATCTCTAAGTGAACAGCCTGCTTTTATTTAATGAAGTCAACTGCCTTAATCAGTTGGAGATCTGGCTGATCTGAAGGAGGCTGATGGAAAGGGTTGTAAAGCCTTTCCTGGGTGTGTGACTTTGTCTGTAACTAGTGGCCCAGCCAAATTTAAAACCAGATTGGTTTCAAGGTTACTAGCAAATTTTTGCTTTCTGAGCATGATGGTGGACTAACTGGTTAATCACTTCTCAGACCCATGCAGTTGAAGCTGGTATCCTTGGTCCTGCTGAATCACAGAATATCAGGATCTGGAAGAGACCTTGGAAGATCACTCAGTCCACCCCCCCTGCCTGAGCAGGATCATCTAGAGTAGATCACATAAGAATGTGACCAGATCGGTCTTGAATGTCTCTAGAGAAGGAGACTCCACAACCTCTCTGGGGAGCCTGTCCCAGTAATCTGTCACCCTCACAGTGAAAAAGTTCCTCCTTGTATTAAGATGGAACTTTCTGTGTTCCAGTTTGGAACCATTTTCCCTTGTCCTGTCACTGGCCATCACTGAGAAGAGCCTGGATCCATCCTCCTCACACTCACCCTTAACATATTTATAAACATTAATGAGGTCTTCTCTTCTCCAGGCTGAAGAGACCCAGATTCCAGACCTGGACCTGGGATAAAAAGGTACTACTGTAATGAAACACTGCTGTCCACAATTAGTGGACAAACATGTAACTACCTTTCTCTGACTTGTTTATTTGAGATACTGATGACTTTCCTAAATTGGAGGAGCAAGGGCTTTATTTTTCTTAGAGTAGGAAAGGAGAGACTGTTCATTAGTATAGGATGGTTCATCTTTTACAACTGAATAACCAGACCAACAGCTACTACAGCCCTTAAATCACCCCTCATCTGAAAGAATTTTTGTGTGATGTTGTGGGCAGGAGAGCAAGCAATCAAAATCAAAGTTTTAAGAAAAGGGAAAGTTATGCTGCTCTTGCTGTATTTTAAATGCATAACAAATGTCACCTTAAAAAAAGCCCCAACATTGAATTGATATTCACTCCATACAGCGCATTTAATGTGTAGTAGTTGGAAGGAATGTTGCTGCTTATTTATAAGAAGATTGGCACAGCAGCGGTATGCATTAGCAGGGAATACTTTTTCTGAGATACACCAAACCCTGTTAGTTGTTTGAATTGGCTTGTGTTGTAACTGATGTAATTCATAAATATATCAGCTGGGGTACTTATTGTAATACAAAGCAAGAAATAAATGTCTTTGTTTATAAAGATGAGACCTTCATACTGGTAACAGTGTAACTGGCAGCATTAAATGGGTGTAACTGGTATACCAGGCAGTTAACAGAAACTTTCATTAACTTTGCTGTGTTAACTGGATGTGCAAAGACATTTTTCTAATTCAAGATGTGGTTAAGTCTACACTGTCAATTTCTATTTCACTGTAGTAGTTCAGTGTCTTCTTCTGTATCTCTCTACTCTGACTCCAGTTGTTGATATCTTATGCTGGATTACTGTTAGTGACTTGTACATGTATGTGCAGATCATTGGCATGTGCTCTAGCATGCTGTAATTGGGAATGGTCCAAATGTTACACAAAATGTCTTTGACAGAAAGCGTGATTAAATTTCAAAGGAGAAATTCTATTTTTTTACCACCTATGCTGTTAATATTGATGCTTGAAGCCTTGTATGCTTTTTTTCTGTGATTAATGAATCATTACAATCCTCATGCTCATTCACAGTGACACCCAAAATGACTCTGAAGATAGAAATTAGCCTCTCTGTCACTTCTTTTCAGCTTGTTCCTTTGTCAAGTCCCAAGTCTTTTGGAATTGAGTTTTAGAGTTGGAGTTATGTGATTTTGTTTGTTGCTGTTTCCAGTTTTTCAGCACTATACTAACAGAAGCTGCTGTGCTGTTCAGGATCTTTTGGATCCATTTCTACTTCCTACGTCTTGCTGATAAGAAGAGTGGAATTCCATTCCTGTCATTTGGTCCTTTGTTGAAGTTGGCATCTTCCAGGAGTGAGCCATATGACAACTTTTGAGAGATTGTACTTTGCTATAATAATGTTATTTATTCCCAGACTTTGTTTTCTGTTTGTAGGAATTAGATATTCTCCCTTTACAAGCACACACGTCCATTTTAGAAACTGTTTGCATTGAGCAGCTGTACATCTCACTTGATCATTTAATGAAAAGGAAGAGTTTCATTAAAGGAAACTGGGCTGCTGGTTGAAGTTGTCATTCCTTTAAGAGCTTCATTCACAACCTTCAGCTTCAGAAGGCATAATTCTAGTGGTATGCCCTGTTTCTAAGGAGTAGGAAGGAAACCATCATTCAGGAGAGACATAATTGTGCAAAAAGTGGAAAGCACTACTGATGTTTCCTCATGTAACCTCTGCTGGAAAGCTGTATGTGTGTAAATTGACTGTATTCCACTGCTGTTATTGTAAACAAGAAAACAAACCAGCTGAGGCTCTGCACCTATATGTTTTGTGTAAAAAAACCAACTGTTTTCCTACTTGGCTTTGCACAACAGTGAAATATTTATAGCTTCATTCCCTCTGAATGAAGATTACCTTGTGTTCTTTCCAGAAAATGCAAACTGAGTTCAAATTGCCCAGTGCCAAAGGACTTAGCTAAGATCTTACCTAAGTTCCTGAGATACACTTGTGAGATTAAGAACATCTGTGAGAAATAGTTTGTGAAAACACCTATTATACATATTTGAATAATTTATAGAAACTGAAGGCCATATTGACACAGCAGCCTCTATCCAGGGCTAAGGTATTAAGCCACACCAGTGGTCTTACCTGGCCATTAGTAAAAGGAGGTTGAGTGTAGGTCATTCATTTTCTTCTGTTCACCTGTCACCTTACAAAGACTTTTCATGCTACGTATCCATTGTGCATGGCTGAATTTATAGATGTGAAGAATGATGCCAAAGCCCTGTTCTTCAGCTCCTGTATTTCACTAAGCTCAGCTGTAGGAGTTGATGCTTATGGTCTCGAAGAAGGTAGAGAAAGGGATTGTATTGGAATTCCTTTTCCCATGGTAGCCAGTGCTAAAGTGTTGACTGAAGATTATAGAAACAGCAGTATGTGGTCAGCTAAAGCTCTGTGTAGTCACATACCCTATTAGTAACAGTGGTCAGTGACAGATGCTTGAGAAAGAGTGAGTATGTCAAGAACTTGGGAGATTTGTCATATATTCCTAGTTTCCAGCATTCTGTGACACAGAGCTTTCTCTGTTGAAGTTCTGTCTTTGTGTTGAACTTTTTTGGATGGATTTTTTTTTTTAATTTTTTCAGTCAGCTTTTGAATACGGCACCTGGCTTCCTTTTGTTCTGTCACAGATTTCCTGCTACGTTACACTACATAGAAGCTGAGTAAGGATTTCTGTGACAAGAAGAATGCCTAATGAAGATGATACTGTTTCTTCTCTAGCTTTTCCAGCCCTGACCTGGTATTAATGGAGAGTTAGAGGTCTGAATGAAAATTTTGAGAATTTGCTCCCAGGTTGTCTTTATACTTGCTTCTAAGATTCAGTGGTTGTGTATTAGGCTGCTTTTCCCTGGGAACTTCCTCACTCTAATTCCTCACCTGTTAATAGGAGCAGAACATAGACCTGTCTTATTTGTGAGCAATCTTTAAAATACCATATTTTTGACATACGTCATTTTTAGTTTTCAAACACCCTTTTTTACAAGATTACAGTATCAAAAATAATAATTGAACTGAGTGAAACTTTGCATTTGAAAGCGTATGAAACTGAATGGTTTTTCCTTGACAAAAAAGTGGACAAAATATCTAATCTGTCATTCAGATTGGATGTGAAATTTGTATTCTGGTCACTCGTAGTCATTAAAGAATTTGCAGCAATTCTGGAAGTATTAGAACTGTTTTGATAATTCCTGAATTCTAGATTTACTGTTGGTGTTTAGTATTTCTTTTCTTTCATTTTAAATGCTATAAAAAAATTTCTTTCTACATTGGTCTCTAAATATACATGTAAACAGTTCCTTTTTTGCTAGAAAAGTGAGTGAAAGATGCTAACACATACAATAGTTTAAATCAAAAGATCAGTGAACGGCTGAGGTTGAAAGGATCTTTGGAGATCATCTAGTCTGTTTTCCTGCTCAAAACACAGTCAACTGGAGCAGGTTGCTCAGGACTATGTCCAGTATTATTTTGAACATCACCAAGGATGGGTACTCCACATTCTTTCTGGTCAACACATGCTAGTGTTCAACAACCTCATATTGGAAAACTTTTTATGTGTATTTCAACAGATGCTTTTGTATTTCAGTTTAGATCCATTCTCTTGTGCTTTCACAGGGAACTGCAGAGCCTGTCTCTGTCTTCTCTACTTCATCAGGTATTCATACACATGGGTAAGATTTCCCCTTAGCATTCCCAAGATGGAGATAAACCTGCGATTGCTCTGTATCTCACCACATACTCCTCTTTGCCCTTCCTGAAGACAGGAATGACATTTGTCTTCTTCTAGTCCCATCTGCTTTGCCCAAGTATCATGACCGTTCAAAGATAATAGCCTCCTCATAATGACATCAGCCAGCTCCCTGAGCGTTTGTGAGTGCATCTCAAGTCCCATGGACTTCTTTATATCCCGTTTGTTTAAATGTTTCCTAACCCGATTCTTCTCCATCAAGGGTAATCCCTCCTTGCTTCAGGCTTTGTCCCTGATATCAGGGCTTGCGAAGGGTGGTTGTACCCGTAATGATCAGGGCAAAGAAGGCATGGAATATCCTGTCCTCTCTACCTCCTTTGTTCCCAGGTTTTGTGACCCATTTAGCTGAGGGCCTGTATATAGTTTTTGTCTAAGTAATTTTCTAGTGCCTTGGGGTGATGGTTGGCATACAGATAGGTCTATTTTTGCTTGTTGTTTTTCTCTGCATTGGTGATGCTAGTAACTAAACTTACTGGAGCGTCATAAGTAAATTTGTTAGAGACAAAATGTGAATTATTTGTTATCTGTCCTTGTTTCATGTAGACATACCATGATAAAAATTGCTCTTCTTTAAAAGTTATTTTTCTTCCTAGACCTGCTAGTTGAACTGATGTCATTACTCTGCCTTGCACAGCTCTGGCACTGTCACAAGTGTTTTCTGAGTGACATTCAAGAAGGTCTAACATCCTACGCTAGGAGGTACTTGGTGAGCATAGCTCAGTCTTCTCTATGTTGAAGGAGATGTCTGGGTAGTATGTATTTTTATTCAGTATTTGATATTGTCATATATGTAAAGATAGGCCTATATAATTTGGGTAGCTGGCAAAATGTCTAGGTAGTAAACTGAAGTACTTACAGGAGTGCTTTATGATTTATCTAGAAGACAGCAGGAGCAACCAGACTGGCCTCATTGTCCAGTTATTTCCACAGTTTTCTTAGTAGTTTCATCATAAGAATTGCACTCAGGTGGTATCTCAAGAATGTGATATTTTTGCTGTGAAATGACAAACTACCAATTTATCAACAACCTGCACATGCATCTGTGCCTATAAAGTGGGTGTTTTATTGCCTTTTTATAGCTGTCCTTTATAGTAGACCCATTGCAGTTGAGTTCACCCAAGGATTTTGCACCCTATTGAGGTAAACCCCATTATTATCATTACTATTTTGGGTAAAACAAAGCTGAGAGTAGGTGTTTTAAAACTGCCTAGAGGACAGATACAGGCAACCAGCTCTCATTTAGGGAGCTGGTGTACAACTTCAAGGTGCTTATAAGAATGCAGCTCTCAGGATATGTCCCTGAGGCGCAGTGTAGCATTATGCAGAGATGCACTCAAGAGGCTCTAAACAAGCTTGTTCAAGTACTAAAAGCAATACTGCTGTGTTAGCACAAAGAGCTGCCCAAGGTAATTAACCCTGTAGAGGAACTAGTTACAGTAAGTGTGTTAGAGAGCTATACTTACAGTGCAGAGCAGGATTGGTAGAACAGAACAGGCTATTCGGTCATTTTAATTGAATTACATTAATGTATGCCATAGTCTTACTCGGTAATAATAAAGTTGTAGAATATACTGAGTTGGAATGGACCGATAAGGAGCATTGAGTCCAACTCCTGGTTCCACACAGGACCAGCCAAGTCAGAGCGTGAACATAAAAGGAAAATCATATTGCTAGGAATTTTATGAAATAAAGTCACAGGTAATGTCTGGTCAAGAACCATAAGTTACCCATCTTCACCTAGACCCACCAGACATGGTTTTGCTCATGAAGGGAGGTTGTTAGTAAAGCATTTGTAGCCCTTTGGTCTCTTTAGCTTGGAGAAGAGGAGACTGAGAGGTGATCTCATTAATGTCTATGAATGTCTTAAGGGTGAGTGTCAGGAGGATGGATCCAGGCTCTTCTCAGTATTGTCCAGTGATAGGACAAGGGACAGTGGGTCCAAGCTGGAACATAGGAAGTTCCATGTGAATGTAAGGAAAAACTTTTTCACTGTGAGGGTGGACTGGAACAGGCACGTTCTGGACACATTCCTGTGTGGTTTAATCTAGGTGATCCTGTTTGGACAGGGTGGTTGAGGTGGTGATCTTTTGAGGTCCCTCCAACTCCTGACATTCTGTGATTCTCAGAGCATTGCATCACTGTGTGTGATTCAAGTCATACGACATTGGTAGTTTCGATACACCTCTTCTGTCCCTTCTCATCTTCTTTTCTACACTGTGGTTGTAATGAGACCTAGACATACTTTTAACTGTTTAAGTCATATTTGCTCCATATGCAAGCAGAGTGACTTGTTGATAACCAGTGGCTTAACGCCTACTGTATCTCTTCAACTCTGCTGTCAGGTAAGAGTTAAACAATGGTAGGAATAGTTTTGGGTCTGTATATCTTAGCACCTAAGCCATGTTCATACACAATCAGTGAAGCGTGATTGAAGTAACTGCCAGTTGTTGGTCTTTCTGTCTGTTCCATGCAGACATGCAAACAGAACTGCCCAGTCCAGGTGTTGAAATATGAAGCAGCAGCAGCAAAAAAATCGCAGTGTTTGAAATCAATGGTGCTTGCCTTGAAGTAGAGCCTCAGAGTGAGTTGTTTCATGGATTTTGCAGCAGCTTCTCTCCCCTGTGTCCTGTTCAGAGTGTCAGGGATACTTGGGCAGGAAGGGATGGAGCCAGAGGGTGGCTGGCAGGAGTGGGGGCTGCAGGACAGCCTACCATCAGCTGATGCACAGCTGCGCTGGGGAGCTGGGGGCATCTGTTTGTGGAGGGTATAAAAGCTGCAGGGAGAAGGCAGAAAGGAAAGGCACTAGTAGAAGAAAAAAGAGCAGCAGAATGAAATAAAAAATCTGATTCATTACTGAAGTATTTCAGGATCCTGAAGTTGCTGAATTCTTTGATATTGCTGGCAACTGTCAGCATGTCACTGAAGTAATAAGTCTAGATAGAAGGGTCAAAAGCAGAACTAGCAATGTTAACAGGGCTACATAAACTGCCTTTCAGTGAATAGGAAACCTGGGAAAGGGTAATGGTCACAAAAATAAAATCTGGATCTTTTTCATAGGGTTTACAAGTAGAGTGTAATGCATTTGAATTAGCAAGTCTTTAAAAATAAATTACTGCTGCATTGAGTTGATGCCATTATAGTGACAGATGACCTGAATTGTTTTGCTGGGAAGGAAGCGTCCTTCCCTTGAGAAAGTCACAGCTGCTTATCTTGGCTCTGCAAAACCAACCCCCTAAATATTTATTTATTTGTGTATTTTAAATGGAGAGTTCAAAGGGGAAACTTGATTCCTTTTATTTACAAGAACAGTGAAATCCAGATTTCTTTTTGTTTTGAGTGTGTGTTACAGGTACTAAAAATACCTGTGGTGAGTTTGCAGTGATCATTGACAAGCCCTTCTTTTCATAGGAAAAGGTGTATTGACATGTAGATGATAAATTTCTGCAAACTACTAACAGCAAGTTAGAAATAACAAAGTCATCATAATTTCTGAGCTTTCCTCAGGTTTCTCCAAGCCTGGCTAATGGAAGGTCATGTCTGGCTAATTTCTATAGTGGTTAATTTTAAACTCTTTGTTCTCTTGCTTTAATCAGAGATATTCATAAAGACTCGCATGTGTATGTGTCATTTGTTTTGAGATCATAGGAAGTGGACAGGGAGACCAAGGCTCATTCTTTGTTCCTAATTGCTTTTTGCAGGTGTGCTGGGCAGGGCTGGCTTCCACAGGCACCAGAAAGTCTTTTCCTTCTTACATAGCAAAGAGCAGCTGAGGAAATACCTACAACAGTGGGATTTATAGTTTCCTCCGCCTTCAGTTTCAATTTAGGTACAAAAAATTGTGTCTTTTGAAAAATGACTTGAAACTAACTTTGTAACTAGAAAAGAAATATATCTTCTATAGGATTGAGAAATTTTATTTTTAATTGTGAAAACTTGTAATCTTAAATATAGAACAGTGTATCTGTAAATCTCTAAGCCCTGTCACTTTAATGTAACTTCTTGATGACATGTAATTGAGCATGTATTAAACAAAGCAGAACTGAAACATGTCAGTAACTTAAAACAAAAGCAATATATTTTTTGACTGTGCACATGCAGTGATGCCATGAGAAATACAACAGTTTGCTGAAAGCATGCAAGTTGTCATATTGGCATGGTTTTAAACAAGCAAGTCTAAATGAGGCACAATATGACATTTTGGAGTTCATGTTGGGAGTAAACATGCCACAACAATCAACTGTCTTGTCAAAGAGCTACAGAAATAATTTATTTCTCCTCCAGAGCAACTCCTAGGGAAAGAATAGCTAGTGTATTAGCTGTTTGGGAAAAAAATTAATATGGAGATATGAAGGGGAAACTGGGTCATACAAAAAAGAAACATCCAACAGAAACATCAACAAACATGTAGTTTGTTGAATTGATTTTTTTGAGCACCAAAGTGAATAACTATAATTTCCATTAAGTCTGTTCCATAATCAGGTATATCCCACCTGGATGAAGTATAGATGAAACCACTGTTTGTATATAAAACGTTCTTGATTATTTTGCAAATTCTTCCAGTGTTTTCTTTGATCACCTTGATCTGTTCTAAAACTGTAGTAAATAGATGTAAGTGTATGTCAGATATTGCTGTATGTAGGAGTAGAATCTATTTTTAAATAATCGTTTTCTATGTAGCTGTTGGAAGATGTTTAAAATAGGAAGTTATATTTCTACTTATTTTGTTGTCATCATAGTAAATACAGTGATTTTAATTTCCTCCTTGAATTACCATCTGAAACTAGCAGCAAGACCTGCTTATGGGAACTTTCTCATCAGAAGCATTTGAGCTGTAAAGGACTCTCCTGTAATTTACAATGGGCAGGTGGGATTTTAGGAAGACTGCCTTTCTTGGCCAGTGACAGATGCTGAGGGTGTGAATCCTTCCTGTAGCACCCCACCATCGTGTTATTTTCTTCAGGGTTTTATTGTGATTAATAAAAAATGCTTCTGTTTCATACAAAAAGCAGCTTGTGAATTTAAGAAGTTAAAGAGAATCTGAAAATAGATCTGTAAACTTCATTAAGATATGTCCTTAGAAAAACTTCTCTTTTTACAAAGCTTTTGGGGGTCACTTGGGAAATAGACTACCTAGTTTAAGAACCAACTTTGAGATGATTCTGTATTACAAATATATACCATGTCCATAAGCAGATGTGTAAGGATCCTATGCTTGGTAAGATTTCACTGCCACTTTTTTGACTTTTTAGCTGTACCATTGCGCCCTCTTTGTCCAGTCAAACCTGGTGGTAGCATTCTGCGATTCTTTGTTATGCTGAGCACATGCCAGGTGTGTGTCTCATTCCTCATCAACTTTTAAGCCCTTCTGCTTGGTTTCAACCAAATTTGAGGGAAGGTTAAGTTAATGAGGTTTTGTTAAGCTGATAGCACCCAAAGCCAAAATAATGGGTCACTTACCTAGATAAAAGCTTATGATAAAGCAAGGTCATGAATTCACCACTTGTGGGATATCAGGGTATCTGCATGCAGTATTATCTTCCAAAGTTGTATCTATAAAACCCCAGATTTCAGCTGTTCTTGGAAGTACTTGTTTTCTGCCATGTTTCACTGTATTCAAGGCCAGGTTGGATGGGGCCCTGGGCACGCTGGTCTAGTGGAGGCTGTCCCTGCCCATGGCAGGGAAGGTGGTGGAAAGGATCTCATAGATCATCTAGTTCCAACACAAACCATTCTGTGACTGTGATTACATGATTATATCATAGAATCATAGAATGATTAGGGTTAGAAGTGACTCCCAGAGGTCATCCAGTCCAAGCCCCCTGCAAGAAGCAGGGACACCCCCCCAACTAGATCAGGTTGCTCAGGGCCTCATCCAACCTGGCCTTGAACGTCTCCAAGGAATGCGGCATCCACCACCTCCCTGGGCAACCTGTTCCAGTGCTCCACCACTCTTACAGTAAAGAACTTTTTTTCTAACATCCAATCTAGATCTCCCTCCCTCTATTTTGAAACCATTACCCCTTGTCCTGTCACAACAGGCCCTACTGAACAGCCTCTCCCCATCTTTCTTGAAGGCCCCCTTGAGGTACTGGAAGACAGCTATAAGGTCTCCCCGGAGCCTCCTCTTCTCCAGGCTGAACAGCCCCAACTCTCTCAGCCTGTCCTCATAGGAAAGGTGCTCCAGCCCTCTTATCATCCTTGTGGCCTCCTCTGGACCCTCTCCAACTGGTCCATGTCCTTCTTATTTTGGGGGTTCCAGAACTGGACACAGTTCTCCAGGTGAGGTCTCACGAGGGCAGAGTAAAGGGGGAGAATTACCTCCCTCGACCTGCTTGTCACTATGATTGTCACTTTTCTATTACAAACAGAATTTAGGTTGTTGCTAACTCTTCCTTTGGTTCCTTTTACCCCCAAAAGCTGCATGTCAAAATTGTCATCTGAAATACCTCTTCCTTAATTTCTGATGAAGGGCTGGTAAAATTCAGGCTATAGGAGATGTGGTGACCTCATTTCAGAGATTTCAAGAAGTTTTTTTTTTTTTTTTTTCTAATTTATTCTCTTTTTGGGGAGACTGGTGGTGTTTATTTTCTACAGGTATTACCAAGGGACAAGGCAATGTATGTATGTGGTAATGTTTGTTTGGGGGAAGGGAGACGCATATTAATGCAATTACTTGCAGGATGAAAGATGGTGAGGTATTTAAACTGGTTCTGGCTTTAGACCAAAGTGAAAAATTAATGGGCTATAATGTTACTGGCTTTGTTTGATGAAGTGTTCAGTGAATGTTATTCAACTGAAGAATAAATATTCTTGATACAGTTGTTGAGAGAAAGAAAAAATATTGCAGCACATTGTAACTTGGTGGCATTAAGCATTCATTTAATCACCATGTTAATCATTAGCTTTGGTTTTGGTTTTTAGGCTTTGTAGTAAGGCAAAGCTTCATGGTATATGTAAGAATGTGAGGGCGATATTAGAGAGGGTTAATTACTGATCAGGTTTTGTTTCAGTAACTGTGTAGTGTATTGCAAAAGTCTGAGACTATGAAGCTTTGCCTAACTTTTTTGAATTTAGATCTAGGTACCATATTTCATTTCAATGCCTGCAACTTTCTATTGCAATTTCATCAACTGGATCCATCTGCATATTAAGGTCATTAATAGGTAGCTGTTATGGCCAGTAAGTGCAAGATAAGTAGATGAAGAAACATAACAAGGATAGGTGCATTGGGTGTATCAGTGGATGAATAAATAGTTGAATACATTTTTTATAAAGAAGTTTGTGGTGATGCCCAGCTTTCAGCTGGATAGAGTTAATTTTCTTCCTAGCAGCTGGTATAATGCTATTTTTCAGATTTAGGATAAGAATAATGTTGATAGCACACTATTTTTTTTTGTTGTTGCTAAGCAGTCAAGGACATATCAGCTTCTTGCACTGGCCTGCCAGTGAAAAGGAGGTGGCATTCAAGAGGCTGAGAAGGGACACAGCCAGGACAGCTAACCCAAACTAACCAAAGGGATATTCTATACTATATGTTGTGCTCAACTGGTGGAGTTAGCTGTGAGGCAGTGAGGCTCAGAAACTAGCTGAGCATTGTTTTTGGATGGTGGCAAGTTCTGCTGAACAGCAATTTGTATATTCTGTAACAACAGCAACAATAACAATAACAATAACAATAACAATAACAATAACAATAATCACCCTCTTCTTTTTCTGTCCTATTAAACTGTCACTATGTCAACCCATGAGTTTTACCTTTTTCTTCTTAATTCTCCTAACCATCCCACTGTGGCAGGGGATAGCTAGCGAATGGTTGTGTTGGTTTAGCTGCCTGTTGGGTGAAACCATGACAGGTGAATGCAAAGTACAAGTAAGTATTTTTTTAAGCCACTGCTATAACACTGTTCTGGGTGTATTAGCGGTAGTCATCCTCACTGAATAGCACTTTGTAGGGCAGAGTATGATGATGTGGGGGGTATTTGTTTGCCCTTTGACTTACTATTCTTGAATGCATGCAACACAATTTTTTTGTGAGAAATACAAGTTGTGGTTGAAATCTGTGATAAAATATCTGGAGAATGCTTAGGAAGAGGCATTTTAACTGCAGAATGAGGGGAAAAAACTTTGAAAAGTGGCACATTTCTTATCTAAATGTGGGATGGTGTCTTTTTAGATAAAATATTGAATCAAACAAGCTGTCAGTTTTTCTTGGTATTTTGAAAGTTCAGCTTTTGAAGAACCCTATATTATCTTTCTGATATTGAATTATTTTTTTAAGCTTCATTATTACTCCTACCTTAAATATATTTTAATTGAAATATGATTTTTCTGGTCAGTACTGCATTCAGTTATCTGATTTTGTGAATCAAACTTAAGAAAAAGAGAAGTTAATTTGTACTATACAGTGTCTTGGTCACTGCAGAATAATCCTGATAACATGTAACTTAAACCAGTTGTGAAATAGGATAAAGTTGTACAGACTTTTCTTTTGATAAAGCTCTTTTTGACTGTGTGCCTATTGAAAGTTTATTTTTGGTATTTTACATAAAGAGTACAGAGTTAGCTTTGGCAATTAAATTTGAGAAAGGACCAGAACTGACATATTTAGTAATAGCTGGAAGTGAACATCAAATCTCCCACCCCCTGCATGAAACTTTTGAAGTATCCCTGAAAAGCATTGGCAAAGATGCACTGTATGTACAACATGGAGCTCTTCAGCTTTTTGAGGTGAAAGCTGCCTGTTAGTCTAGTGTCAAAGTATTTTTATTTATAAACTGTTTACAGCACTACCTGGGAGATAGGTGTGTGTTTTCAAAGGACAGGACCAATGAAAGCCACTTGGGTGGTAGGTTTCATGATCATGAATTATTTTATGGGGGTGAGGAGAGTTCCCTGGTGCTGCGCAACTGCCCTGTTGTCCTGCAGATTTTAGGCACTTGGTGAAACCACAATTCTTCCTGCATGGGCAGAAGACTCCTAGAAATGTTACATGGAGTCATATCACTGGTATGAGAACCCCCAGTAATGCTCAGATCTTTTGGAATGGCAGTAATTATGGAGGTTACTTTGTTCAGCATGAATTCTCAGAATACTACTGTTCTTGCTATATCAAATTTCAGTCCTAAAAATCTAAAAGCATAAATTGTTTTCTGATGCCCCCCTACCTCCTGATAACAAAATTGTCCTTTTTTACTGTACACTACAGTGAAATGTAAGAATTGGAGTCCAAAGGCCAAGATCCCATCAGCTACCCAGGCACCATTGTTTCCAGATATTAATAGATGAATAAAAGCCCCTTAAAAAAAAAAACAAAAAAACCCCAAAAAACCACCTGAAAGTCAATGCATAATCCTTGCTTTTATGAAAATACTTTTTTTTTTTTTTGTGAAGCAGGAAGACTGATATCCATTAGATTCATTAAGACGACAGAGGGGAAGTAGGCACAGATCTTTCAAACCATAATATTGAATAATGACGTGCTTTGCCATGTGGCAGAGTGGATGTGTCTGGTTTAGACTGGGGGGTGATAGGGAGGAGTGTGGAGGTGGGTACCTGCTGTATCCCCTGTACACAGGCAGAAATTAGGTAGGACATAGAGGGTCCCAGATGAGGCTTTGAAGTACTGATAGTGTGTGATGCCAACTGTTTGTGAGCCTGTTGAGTTGCTTTTCTCTTTGAGTCACTCAATTGTGTAGTACAACTCAACCTTTTTTATGATTAGCCGGTGTGACCACTCATTACGGGTGACACAAAACAGGATAACATGACAATGTGAAAATGCATACAATTTTACCCAGTGTGTGTGAAAGCAAGAGTACGTATGACACCAAAAACACTGTGGTTTCCTAAAATACAGGAATCAGCACTCTCTTGTTGCTCGTATTTGAGTCGGTTACCTTAGCAGCAGAAAGACTTCTGCAAAAAAATAGGTTGGAACTCTGAAATCTCTTGCATGCATTATGGATACTAGTTTCCATTTTGGGACTATGGAAAACTTTACTAATTTTAAAGGAGAATCCTGGGGGGATTTTTCCCATATGGGAAACAGATCTAGCATGTGTTGTAGGTGATGAGAGTCAAGTGCAGGCAACATCACTCTGAGAGTCCGCTTCCTGGAAGAATCTCTTCACATGAGATTGCTGCTTCTGATTCACTTATTCACTGTTTCTTTTTAATCTGTATTTTGTTTGTTTGTGGAGATGTGACCTAATGTAAATTGGATCTAATTCATTATTGACTTAAAATTAAGGTAAAAACTTAGTCTGGCTTTGGGAATGGACCTGGGAAGCTGCGGAAGGAGAGTAAGTGTGGCTCTTGTTTTGCTTGTGGTCACTTAAGCCAGAGATTCACAGATTCACAGAATCTGCTTGTGGTTCTGTTTGTGGTCACTTAATCCAAAGATAAAGTGTACTTGAAGCTTGTATCAGTGTGAGTACATCCTTGTTTGGGAAAAAGGCAAAAAGACATTTGTTGAGCTAGAACTTAAAAAAAAAAACACAACCAAACTAAACACTGAACTGACTACTTTACAGGACAGTGTTCTATGTAGTTTATATAGCAGGTATCACAAGAAGCTGCCAGGCTGTGACTGTGGACTAGACAAGACCAGTGGAAAAGAAGTAAAGGTACAGCCTTCCTGCTAGCTAGTTGGCAGGTTTACTCTTCCAAATGCATTCATTTTGAGTTCCGACAGTGATGGAGTTCAGGCCAAGTACTTGGACATTCAACCTGTACCTTAATAGATGGATCCCTCAGCATGGAGGCTGTTCAGCTTGGAGAAGAGGAGGCTCCGGGGAGACCTTATAGCAGTCTTCCAGTACCTCAAGGGGACCTTCAAGAAAGATGGGGAGAGGCTGTTCAGTAGGGCCTGTTGTGACAGGACAAGGGGTAATGGTTTCAAAATAGAGGGAGGGAGATCTAGATTGGATGTTAGAAAAAAAGTTCTTTACTGTAAGAGTGGTGGAGCACTGGAACAGGTTGCCCAGGGAGGTGGTGGATGCCGCATTCCTTGGAGACGTTCAAGGCCAGGTTGGATGAGGCCCTGAGCAACCTGATCTAGTTGGGGGGGTGTCCCTGCTTCTTGCAGGGGGCTTGGACTGGATGACCTCTGGGAGTCACTTCTAACCCTAATCATTCTATGATTCTATGGGCGGTAATAGCACCCGAGTACAGGGATACAGTTTATCACTGACATCTCATGAGTCATGTCTTCGTAAAGGCACCTGTTTTTTCATTAATTTTGAAAGTAAAAGGGTATTTGTTTGATAATATACGTTATCAAAGACAAAGGCTTGGCTTAGAGTGGATTTTTCTTTTTTTTCTCTTTTTTTTTTCTTTCTTTTTATTCCCTCATAAAGAAAGTGCCGATCTCTGTTTTTGGAAGCTATTAAAGAAAACTGCCAAAAATTCTCACTTTCAGTATCTATTCATGTTAATTTCCATAAACTCTCCCGTTGAGATTCATAGCTGAAGGCTGGAATAAGAGCTTTTTCACATTCATCTGGGTGGTTACATCACTGAAGTTCACATGAGGTTTGTGTGCCATTAAGTGGGATATATCTTCCTCTAGCAATCTGGAAAGCCCCTGCAGAGATTTCTGGAAATGCTGACAAAGCAAAAGTATTTTGGAGTCTGTGCTTTGGTGGAACTTAGGAATAAACTCAGGGAGCAAGTAAGCTAGTGCAAATTTAAAAAACCAAACTCTCTGGAGCTGTGTGTTTCTTACCTTTTGCACTTTTAAGGGACTGCTGTTGTAGCATTTCTGAAAGGAAGCCACTGAATAGTTTCTAATTCCTTCCACAGTTGTATTTAATCTTCTCCAGAAAAGGCAATTCAATGCTTGTCCAGCACTCTAAATAGGAGAGCAGTAAAATAAATTTAAGCATTATCATGAAGTGCTTGGAAGAGTTAAAACGATGTCAGGATCTAATGCTGCATTATTATTATTACAATATTATTAGTAGTATAATTAATTAACATAATATAATATACTAATATTATTATTAGTATAATGCCCTACAATGCAATATTATATATTGCATTGTAGGGCATTATACTGTATTCTAGGGCATTATACTGTACTGGAGCATATCCTTGCTGTTTGGGGCAGTGAGTATTTATATTGATGATGATTGTTGTGGCCAAGTTTTGCTCTTGGAGTCTCAGAGGCAGTAATGATTAGGAGCATCGAAGCTACTGCAGGAAAGCAGCCTGCCCTCACCCTTAAAACGAATGTCCTGTGGGTGAGCCTACACTGACTTCTCGCTGTCCCTCCAGACCTCCTGGGGCTGCAGCTCAAGGTGCTGTCACAATGCCCCATCACCCACCTTGTCATCTCTTACACACTGCATCCTGTTAGGCAGGTTGCAGCAGGGAAAGGCTGAGAGTTGGGAACTTCATGCTCAGGTGTAGGAGAGCAAACTGACATGTTTCTACTCCTTCCTTTAGTCCTCACAGTTTAAGGAATGCGCTCTCATCTCGCCCTTGCTACAACTGCGCGGGGAAGAGGAGGAGGATAATCTGTTTTCTGGGCCTGCTTCATTTAGATGGTAATATGATGTAACCACATAGGTTGGGGAAGGGGGACAGTGGTGGTGTGTTGGATGCCATTGAATCTTCATGAATGGGGGATTTTAAGAGTTGTTTGTCAGAACCAGTCCGTGTGGTTGTGTTGCGGTTCTGAAACAAGAGATGAACCAGTGAATATCTAGAGTATTCTTCAAAGTCTGTGTTTAGGATGCTGTATTTTTGTATTAGAGCAAAACCAATGACAATACTCTTCTCAGAGTTAGATTTGCACTATAATATTTCTGAAAAGAAAAATCTAGAGAATATTTGTAATGATCTCTCTCCCTTAAAGGATTTATTTTTTAAACATATATTTTATATTTGACTGTACTACAGATAACCTGATGTGAAAGGGAAATTTGTTTTTTTTCCTTGACAGCTTACTTCCTTTTTTTGCTTGCATATTTTTTCCCCTTTTGTTTGAGATCAAATGTTAATTGATAATATACAGTAAGGGAAGTAAGACAATGAGCAGAATTATTAGTGTGGAAGATATCTGTGAATTCAGAAGGTATTGTAAAGAAAATTGTGGTTGGTAAATTGAGCTTGTTTCCAGAAGGAATTATGCGAACTGAGCATCTTTTCCATTCTCCTTTCAAAGCCTTTGCTGACTCTCTGGGAGGCCACACGTGCACCTAGCAGCCATCAATCCCAAATGAATTCTCATTCTCATACTTGCAGCAGCCATTCTTCCCATTAGCCCAGGTCCTGATATTGATTTGCAGGTACAGATTTTATGCCAGCTCTTCTTTTTTTTTGCTGTCAGTTTCTTACCCTTCCAATGCACTGAGCTAGTCTGATATTAGAACATGACAACTAGGTCTTACTCTTGTTGATTGAGCAGAAGAGCTTATATTTTCTTCTTAAAAAATGTGTTCCTGATATTCTGTTAGCACCAGAATAGTATTTTTTCCCTGTTTTTCAAGTTTAAGAGTTGAAATAACTTCTAAAAACAGCAAGAAAAACAAATAGGCAAACCCCCCTAAATTCTTTTCATGTCTAAATGTGAATGGAATTATTTTCAAGAGATAATATTATTTCTTGAGTGTGCTTTAATTAGTGTATTTCAATTTGGTTGAATTTTTATTTCATGTAGATTTTTTTTTTGTTTTTAAAGCACATCTGTAAAAAGGTATACAGAAACGCAATTTTTCCATCTTGTCTGTAAGAAATTTCCATAAATCAATATATGTTTTCAGTTTAGGACCCACTGACCACTAGTTCACAGATTTTTGCTTTGAGGATGTAAAACCACAGTTAATGTATTATGAACACTGTTATATTTCCAATTAGCTAGCTAAAGACATGCAGAAAGAAAATGTAGGATGAGTATTTTTTTTTTAAGAAAATCAGTATGTCTAAACATATGTATCTGGTATATGCAGGGAACTTAGAAAAAATGTTTTTTTTTTTTAATTCTAACTTCCAACAGTACATTGGATTGTGGTAGCACAAAAACTATTTTAAAAAAAGTCATTGGTTGGTTTAGTAGCTTTAATCTAAAAGTTAAACACTGTAGGTAAATTCTAAGTATAAAATGAGAAGCAGACTTAGGTATGAGAAATAGTGGAAGCAGAGTAGCTAGGAGCTGAAGTAGCAGAGAGACTGGGAGCTGAATAGTGAGTGTCTTAGCAGACTGTTACCAGAGATGGATTAGAGAAGTAGAATTTAGCAACCTTTGAACTTTTATATCATAGGTGTCAGTATGACCTGAAATCTGTCTCTAGTCAGTTGAGAGGAACAGTCTATTCTAAGATGTGACTCCTCCAATCTGTATCAGAAGTGCCTCTCTCTTAACTATTAATGGAGTCTAGATGACCAGACTCAGATATAGACATCCTGTAGATGAATCTAGATTAGATGAACCCCCTGCATGAGGGCATAGATTCTGTCAGAAAAGTCAAAGCTGGAAGTTTTGGGAAGAAAGTAAATTGCTTGCAAATGCAAATGGAGAAGAAAGGGAGGGGGAGGAAAAAGGCCAAAGATGGAGTGTTGTTGAATTGCCACAAGAAAGTGGAAGATGCCCAGGCCGAAACTCCTGAATGCAACATCGATAGTGAGGTTAGATGGTGAGGTGGGAAAAGAGATAGCCAAGATGATGTTTCCAGAAGTGAAATCAGATATTATAAACTCTAGGTGATGGCAAGACTGGTGAATTGAGGACGGTTTGATTGCTCGTCACTGATTCTAACCTAATATCCTTAGGAAAGTGTCATCCCATTCTAGGCTACACTGTCAGAGAAATACTCCTACAATTGCTTCCCCAGCTAGAATATAAAGGACAGTTTTGGTCACAACATCTACTGCTTTGGTTTTTGATATAGGATGTGAAAAACAGAAATGCTGTGGATATAATAATTCATTTCCAACTGGAGAAACCACGTAAAAATGCTAGACTTAGCCATAAAACTGGGATTGAAACTATAGTGACCATCAGACAATCCAGTGTCAAATGAGAAATTTTGCTGTCATGAAAGATTTATTGTAAAGTGTGTGATGTTTGTGGAGGTACTATGAACCTACCGAGAGATTATTTTTGGTTGGATTTAAATGTCAAGCATGTTGCACTGTTGCAAGGCAACACGATAGCACTTTTTGATATCCCAGAAGATGAGACACCTTGGCTCTTTTGCATATTGGAATAAAAATAGAACAATAATAATCATAATAAAAGATTCTCTTCTCTGTTATCTGACTCAGAATGTGAGAACAGAGCATCATAAATTGTTGGTCCCTGTTCCTCTATTTTTCCAGGCATGCAGTCAACAGAAGAGTTTATTGGAACAAAAAACATTGAAATTAACTGAAGTGCATCAAAAAGCTCTAAGATCCTGTATGAAATGCGTGATAAGGCTTCTATAGTTCTCTGTATAGGAAGGAATCATTGTCCTCACTATACTGAAAATTTCTGTGTATTTTTTTTTTAAAGAATAGCTTTGCAGTCTTTATATATTTAATACATGTAGCCCTTATATTTAATTGTAATATATAATAAATATAAATGTAATTATAAATATAAATGGTCTGTGTATGGGTTTTTTTTGCATACATTTGTGCACCTGTGTTTGTAGTAGGACTTGTAACACTGGTGACCACTGATCTCTATAAATCACAAAAATATTTGAAATAGCAGTAGACATTTAAAAGACTTTAGAACAATAAAACTTAGGCAATATCAAATTTTCTATTGCATGCCTATTAGAAAGACATGTCACAAAAGGTAGCAAACTTGTTTTTTAAAACTAAGTTCTTCCAGATATGATTCTTTGAGTAACTCAAGGGCTAATCAAGCCATTGCTCAAGAATCATTAGAGAATAGTACAAAACACTATGGGATTGTATCAATTCCAGAATAGTTTCTTCTTATTTTTATTAGAGATAGGTGGAATTTGGGATCTTGGTGATGTTTACAGTTGGTTGCAT
>VXBZ01006959.1:0-31858 GCA_013399135.1 Heliornis fulica | reverse complement strand
ACACAGTACTCCAGGTGAGTAGAATCTTCTTTTAACTCCTCCAGTCCCTGCTTTGTGGTCCATCCAAGATAATTGTACAGATTATATTCAGGTCCCTGGGATGCTCTTGTATAATTTATTGATGTGGACATGGCCTGTGCATTGTCTCACCTGCAGTCATAGCGTGACAACACCAAGGCTGAGCTCCATAGACAGCAACATGTTGGACAAGTCAGCAGTGATTTAAGACCTCACTGTTTCTCATTGCCTAGACATGCACGGAGAAGATAGTATTTTCCACCTGATCCAACCCTGTTGCTGATGTTCCTGAGCATCGATGATCACTCAGCATTGATTACTCACTCAGTCTCTCCCAGATCATGTGTCTCTCTTCCTCCATGCTCTCAAGTTCTGCCTTGCCTCAGGGGAATTGCAGAACAACTTGGCTTTAACCAAAATAAACTGTCCTGGCACAAGGTCCTGTTTTTCAATATAGAGCTTTAAAATAATAATAAGGCAGAATTTTCCCCTTTCCTTGCTCTTACAGGCAGCATGGGCTCCATTGTGAATGCTTCAAAGATTGTCACCTACAACACCACAGTGACACAGAATACCCATCAGTTTATTTTCTCGTGAAAGGCAATTCTGTATCTGATGGAGATTTATAAGTTGAAAACAGAAAGGTTTTTCCATGACTTGTAAACTTGCATAAAAGTCAGAGGGACAAAGACAGCTTGGGGCTTAGAAGCTGTAAGAAAACACTCAGCCCATCTGATTTTAAGTGCTTTAGACCTTATATCAATATTGTTCTTCCACCAGTGGGAAGGAGAGGGGAGGGGACGGGGTGTTGGAAAAGGAACTCATCTACCCCAACAGCAAGAGAAATCTTTTGGAAACAACAACAAAACCACAGGCCTGGGTAATCCCTGTTAATAAAAACAAAGCTGCATCTCAGATTGTATATACAAGCTGGAATCAGGCAAATATATTCCCTTGGTGCTGCTAGACCAAAGAGATATCAAAGTGGTCACAGAAGCATTTTGGAAGCTCCCCAAGTGCATCCTTTTGTCATCTTCTCCTTTCTCTCTTAATTTGAAGGAGTTGAGCACCAAGTACTACAATCCACTTTGGATCTCCCACTCTGTCCCTCCTGTTATTTTAACTTTCAGCACAGCAGTCCTTTGAAAAAGTGCCCTGTTCCCACTGCCTGGGAGCTATGGGAAAAATCTATCTTGGTCCTATCAGGAATGTGCCTCGCCTCTGCCCTGCGGTTGTGCTGCCTTCAGAGAAACTGGTGTCACGAATCACCACAGAAGGACAGGCCACAGCGTTCCCTTGGAAGAGCTGGGGAGAGGAGAGGACAAGTGGATCAGGCTGTGCTGTTCCTTTGCTTCTTAGAGTTGGAGGAAAGTTGGAGAGACCTGTTTTGTTCTGGGTTTTTTTCCTGCTTCAGGAAAAGGGTTTCATGACTATAAAGACGAGGGAAATTACACAGCAAGGGTTGAGTGGGGAAGAGCAGGTTTTAGAGCTGGGATTTGCTGCAGGACCTACTTGCCACAGTTCCTTGAAAGTTCATCTTTAAACCCAAATGTTCAATGCCTTTGGAGGTGGAAGATTTTAAGCAAGAAAAGAGGAGTCCACTGAGTCAATAGTGACTCCTGATGAGAGTACCTAGTGCTTGCCTTCCAGTCAGGATAGTGTTAAGATGGAGGATACTACACTCTGAAAAGATACTTCCAGCATTCATCAAATAGATGTCCTACCCATTGAAAATTGGAGTGTCCTCCCCCAGATTCCCTGACAGAGCTACAAGGAGTGACCAGGAGGGACATGTGTCAGGACACCCTGCCCCAGAGGATGAGTCTGTGCATTAGTTCTGTCCATGCAAACAGGGCCAAAATCTACTTTCCATGTCAAAAACACTGTCTCCCTCTACTCGTGCCACTGTCATCCATCCCACAGCCTCTGAAGGCTTCAACCACTGCCCAGTTTTTCATGTCAGTGTGTCTTAGAAGTCCATCTGGGACCCTAGGAGCTACAAGAGGTCCATCACCTTCTGAACCAATCATTCAGGCAACATTCCCAAAGGCATCTCAAGAACTACTAAACAACCCTGTTTAAACAACTGGTGCCTGAGCATGTCTGACCAGCTTCTCATACACACAAACCCAGCATCTTCACTCAATTTGTAGGCTCAGCTTTCACCATCTGTTTGCTCAGGTCCAGAAATGGGCAGGTCTTCCTGACCTTGGTGACCATAGCAAAATTCTCACTGACTTCAGAGAAGAGGACCTGAAGCTTCCAACCTCAGTAGTGGAGAATGCACAGACAAGTGGTGAGGAGGAAAATGATAAAACAGCTCACCCAAAGCTCCTCCAAGACATTGTCATGGCCCCCTCCACCTCAGTCTCATCCTCAAGCACACAGAGCCTCATCCACAAGAGAAACTGCTGGTGAAACTCTTGGCACCTGATATGCCTCCCCCAAATACTGCCAGCTGTGCAAAACATGGTTGGTCCCAGTCTGAAACATGAGTCACCCTGAGAAAAGCTCTTCCCCCACTAGCTGTGATCGAAAAGAGCTGGTTAATCCTTTTGCAAGGGTGCTAGGCCAGCTGCCAAGCCTGCCTGTGGGGAATCCATCCAAACCTGACTCATCCTCAAGCAATTCAGATTGTTCCCTTTAGTACTTTGGAAAAGGTTATTGGTCTTTATGCTTCATGACGGAGCAGGATTGATGGATGGGGAAAAAAGGCAACACAAAGCACACTTGGTCTCCTTCAGAGGAGAGGACTTTGTGGAAGGCAGAGATGTGTGATTCAGGACTGACAAGTCGCTTTCCCTCCACAGAAATTAGTTTTTCACATGTGAAATGGTTTGCACTTCTCTATATCTGAGGATGACCTTGGGAGGTTGCTCAGAGGATGACTTTGGGCTAGCTAAGGAGCACAACTATAACAGAAGGGGACCCTGTAAAAAGAAAAAACAAGTGGCAAGTCAAGCACTTGGTATATGGCCCTTGCAGCAGCACTGGCCAGAGCACAAAACCCAGAGAAGGAGCTTGTCCAGGGCAATAACAGCCTAGAGAAGGCAATATCACACTCTCTTTTCCAAAAACACCCCCAAGATCATGCTGGTTTCTAGGCTCTGGAGAAATCTGGATGAGAACTCCTTATCTCTGCTGAACCACCAAAACCAGGAGAGGAGAATCACAGAATCAGAGAATTGCAGGGGTTGGAAGGGACCTCCAGAGATCCTCGAGTCCAAACAGCTCGTTCCAGCCACAAATCTTTGACACCCACAGAGCAAACTGGTCAAGGGACAGCAAGGACATACTTAATGAGAGCAGGGTGGGACCTGAGTCAGTGAAATTGAAGGGAATATATATTTTCCCCCTTTTCTGCTCTGGGATAAATGAATCCACATAATGTCAAAGTTCATGTCCTAACAGAGATGGACAGCAGTGATTATATAGATACATATGAAATACACTTTACCTGGCAAACTCACTTTAAGTAGTTAAAGATAAAGTGCACAAATGGCCAGCTTTGCACTCAACTGATGTTCCCATAATTCACAGTTTATGTTAACCCTTGCCAACCTTGGGAGCTGGTGTTGGCATTGCTGCTATGCTGTGAGGCACCCATCCTGTGGCAGCACAAGAACAGGAGGAGATGGTTCCCTCAAGAACCCAACCTCCTCCATTCAAGTTTAAACCATAGAAAATCCCAAGTACCAGATGATCTGACATTTGCAAACCAGGCAGTTAGTTATGTGTGTCCTTTGCTGACCAAATGAACTAGGACCTATATGAGTTGTTATGTTTACTAATGGAAAGTTAAGGCTTAAGTGCTCTGAAGCTTTAAAAATTCTGTGCTTTGCCAGCTTGTCTGAGACACTTTGGGCAATACAAGATATTGCTGTTGAGTTTTTATTTTTAATATTAATTTTAGCCAGAATGGAAGAGCAAGACGATAGCAGGAGGGTATTTGAAATGGACATGGAATTTTATACAGACAGAACTCCCAGAAATAGCTCCAAAATGGACTGTTTAAAAATTTTGGAAGAACAGATTTTATTGATGTTAGAAGGGTGATTTCTCAGGACTCTGTTTACTGTGGCAAGCCTGGAAGGGAGGGAACACATATTCCTATGAAAAAGAAAGCAGTGGACATGCCATTACACAGCACATGAGCCTGGGCTGCTCCACCATATCTTCTGTTTCAGTAGTAGCATTGCAGTATTGCACCCTGTATGTAAGTACAGAAAACTGGTTTTATAGGTATAAAGAATCATGGAGATTTGTTTTGTTCAAGGGCTTATGAGGAGCAGCTGTAGGAGCTGGGGATGTTTAACCTGGGTAAGTGGAGGCTGAGGGGAGACCTTATCGCTGCCTACAATTACCTGAAAGGAGGTTGTAGAGAGGTGGGTGATGGTCTCTTCAGGAAAGTGACAGGTGATAGGACAAGGGGATATGGCCTTAAACTGCTCAAGGGCAGGTTCAGATTAGATGTTAGGAAAAGGTTCTTCACCAGGAGAGTTTTTGGGATGTGGAACAGGCTGCCCAGGGAGGTGGTTGGGTCACCATCTCTGGATGTATTTAGCAGACAGGTAGATGAGGTGCTCAGGGATATGGTTTAGTACTGGACAGGTACGGTTGGACTTGATGATCTTAATGGTCTTTTCCAACCTTCTGTGGATTCTGTTATTGTTGTTTTGAGAAGAGGAAAGAAAAAGATGCAGATTGGTTGCAACCTGATTCTTCACTTGACCACTGAGAAACGGAGAAAAAATCCAGGTAACTGCTGCCACATGCTCATTTTCTAAGCAAGATGTGTTCCAACCTCTTCTCAGTGGCCTGTGGGGACAGGACAAGGGGGAATGGTCACAAGTTGGACCACAGGAGGTTCTGCACTGATGTGAGAAAGAACTTCACAGTGAGAGTGACAGAGCACTGGAACAGGCTGTCCTCGGGGTGGTGTAGGGGGGTCTCCTTCTCTGGGGATATTCAAAACCCTTCTGGATGCCAACCTGTGTAACCTGCTCTAGGGAACCTGCTTTGGCAGGGGGGTTGGTATCGGTGATCTCTTGAGGTCCCTTCCAGCCCCTACAATTCTGTGATTTTGTGATTTCCCCAAGTCTGGTCTGCTACCTAAATATCTGAAAAATGGGAAAAAAGGCAGAGGAAAAGCTCTTAATAATATGAGCTCTGCCCAAATTCCCACCATCCTCACCAGGAAACCCCTTTCTCTGAGATCCATGAGCAGCAAAGCAAGGAAAATACAGCTTCTGAATGCAGCCTTTAAGTCAGGCAAAAGTGTGCTGGGAGAAATAGCAAGTTCTGGCAGGGCCCCAAATGAACCATTATGTCTTTATGAGCCATTGTTTCCCCTATTGATGGACCAGCTCCCATTCACAAAAAGCTGCTTTTGCAAGGCAAGAGGAAAAAACACATTTGAAAACACAGACGTGAGGCCCTGCACGGTTAGGGAACCACGGGAGTGTTGTGAGAACCCAGCTGTTGTTTAGTCTTGACAGCTGCATGGACAGTGTTGAAATGTCATGGACAAACCCACTCACTGGCTGCTTCAGTCCCTGTAAACTTTGCTGTGGAGTTTTTTTTCCACAGGGAATGTTTGTGGAAGCGTTGCAGCTAAAGGATCTCTAGCGGTGTCTGTTGCGTTCCCTCCTGCCAAGACACAGGTCACCAAGCACACATTGCTCAAGGGCTTCAATGAAGGTGGAAGATGCTGAATCAGAATTGTGTAATGGTTTGAATTGGAAGAGACATTAAAGATCACCTAGTTCCAACCCCCAGCCATGGGCAGGGACACCCTCCACTAGACCAGGTTGTTCAAAGCCACATCAGGAGAACAACTCCTGAGGAACTGACTGAAGACTGACACCTCCATTCTCTATTCACCCCCCTTTTCCCTGTGCCATCCTGTGGAAGAGAAACATCATGAATAAAGTGAAGTTTGCAAAGAAGGAAGGGGTGGGGTGGGGTGGTGTTTTAAGATCTGCTTGTACTTCTCATTATCTGACTCTGGTTTCTGTGTGTGTGTAGTGTAGGGTAATAAATTAGAGAGTTTTCTCACCTTTCTTCCGTGTTGAGCCTGTTTTGCCCGTGATGCTGATTGCAGAATGATCTCTCTCTATCCTTATCTCAACTCCAAAGCCTCTCAACATGTATTTTCTCTCCTGTCCAGCTCAGAGGGGAGTGATAGAGCTCCCACTTTGGTGGGAGTCTGGCCTCCAGCCAGGGTCAAACCACCACACCACCCTAGAAAGCTCATCAGATACATGCCAGGCAGAAATCTACACTGTTCCAGCTTCTCTGTGCTTCTCTACACAGCAGGGACTTGGAGAGCCATCTAAAGGCTCCCCAGGGGTCTGAAGGTTTATGAGTCTGACATTGCCTGGTGTCCCTGCCCCAGGAGAAAGGGGAATCTGGGAAAATGAGCATCTTGCTTGGATCCACAAGCATCTGAATACACACCATGACTTCCTAAAGGCAAGGAGTATCCAAGTCTGGAGATCCACCATTCAGCTCTGAAGTAGAGAGCATCCCTCAGGTTGCAGCCACCCAGCAGTGGACATGTGGGTTTCTATCCCCATGGAGGGTTTGAGAGCCTACAGCCTCCCCAGCACCCATCTCAAGCATAGCTCTCTAAAACTGTAATCCACCAGTTTAATGTCCTCCATCACCTCTAGCAGGTACACTGAAGTATGAAGTTCCTAATGTATCCAGGAGAATTTTTGACAATATTTTTCACTGCCAGAAGATATCTGCTCAAGCCTAGAAGTACCTGTGTTTTCAGATCTGGTCTGCTCACCAAACCTATTTCATCACTGAGCTTTGCTGAGACCAGTGGCAGTTCACCACAGGTACTTTTGGACTCGATGATCTTAATGGTCTTTTCAGACCTTGTGATTCTGTGATTCCAGTTTCTACTAGGACTCCCTTCACAGACAGACTGTTGTGTAGGTACATAGCCAGGGTCATGTAGGAGATGCCATGGCAGTCCCCGCTCTAATGAACATTAAGTTTTTTTTAAAAAATCAGGCCCTGAATATATTCTTCCAGATTTAACAGAGTGAGTTAACTGCAACACAGTTCTCCAGCAAGAGTCTCCTTCCTATGACATGACTGAGAAGAGATTCCAAATCTGTGTCATATTCAGAAGTTATCACCTCCCACCCATCAAGGGCTGCCTATGCTTTTCATACAAATTGAGAGCTCTGAGTAAATGGCTTTTAAATCCCTTCAGCCAGGTGTAATCTGTGTAGTAGCTAGTAGCCCTCATTCCTGAGACATGACTGAGAGCCCTCACTGGGATATGCCACAATTCCCTTTCAATCCAACACCTTCATGATCATAACTTCTCCCAGAACAATGTTTCACACCCTCCAAAAGCTGTGAAAGACTGTAAAAATCCCTAAGGGGTAAATGAAGAGTTAATGTTCCTGCTACCTGGGAGGTTATCACTACAATGGGACTCCTGCCCAGGAATTAAAGGGTTATGGGCACAGCTTCACTGCGATGGTTTCTTCCAAACTTGTTGGTCTGCCTTCTTCTGTTTAGGAGGTTTATGTGTAGTAAAAATCTATAAATAGTCTGATAACTGGGAGAAGAAATGAAAAAAACCAGTGTTTGGTCATTTAATGTATAGACAAATACATATTCACTTCATCTGCCATGTAAACCTCAAGTGTTCAAGTTTATCATTCACTGCCAAAAATGCTATTACAGCAGCCTGAGATTTCAAAGGAAGTTTTATTCCTGTTTCTGACTGACCTTTGGATGGATTTTTTAACTTGGAAAAAGAAAAAAAAAACACTTTATGTGTTCTGAAATGGAGCTTAGAAGGTTTAACACATTTCTAAGTATAGGCATGGTGATTTACAAGGACCTCTTTTTCTGGTTTTTATAAGACTCTGTCTTTCATCAGCCATGAACAATGTATTGGTTCTGACAAGGACACCGTGAGTCTTTAGCATTATTTATGACAGAGACTGTGTGATCAAATGGCCAAGAAACTGGACTTATTACTTGGCTCTGCCATGCACATTCTGAACAACTTAAGAGCTTTCCCTTCCCATGTCTCTTCTTCTCTGTAGTGATAGTACACGGGTCAAAAACTGTTATCTCACTACTTGTACCAGATAATATTTCTTTGTCAATAATCCCTGTTCCCTGCAAGGTTTTCTTACTAGTTTTCAAGGCAAACATCATCCCAATTACATCAACATCATAGGTGTTTGGGGCTGCTCATGAATGCCAGTGCCAGGATTCACACAGAGTAATCTCAAGACTTGCTCCTAAGAGTGAAGAGTTTACATCAAGGTATGACACCGATGGTAAAATATTAGATGACAAACCAGTCGTGTTAAGAGTTGAATAACTGCATCATAGAAAGGTGATCCATGATGAAGACTCCATATCTGGAGTGCAAAAAGAAAAGTTTTCCCTGTTTCCCATATATGGAAAACTCCATGTTTGCTGTTACCTGAGGCTCTAACGTTGGAGTGCTCAAGCGTGTGCATCACACCTCCCAGATGAATCAGCACTCGTGCACGTAATAGAAAACTATCAGCATTTAGGGCATGGAAGCCTCATGTTGGAATTCCTGGAAGATGTTTGGCCCTGCAAAAAATCTGGCTTTGCTCCCAGTGAGAAAGGAGCCCTAGACATAGGTGTGATTAATCTGCTGTGAATAATTCAGTGTTAACTATTGCACTCGCTGGTTCTACTTCCTGACTGTGTTTTTCCAAATCCATCACATGCATCAGACCTTTACATGACTGAAAATGTGTCACAGAATGACTATATTGGAAAAGACCATTAAGATCATCAAGTCCAACTGTACCTGTCCTCTACTAAACCATATCTCTGAACACCTCATCTACTCATCTTTTAAATACATCCAGGGATGGTGACTCAACCACCTCCCTGGGCAGCCTGTTCCACATCCTGACAACTCTTCTGGCAAAGAACATTTTCCTAACATCTAATCTGAACCTGTCCTAGTGCAGTTTAAGGCCATTCCCCCTTGTCATATCAGCAGTCACTTGGCAGAAGAGAGCATCACCCACCTCTNCATGGGCACACTGCTGGCTCATATTCAGACTGCAGTCCACCAACACCCTCAGGTCCTTCTCCATCTGGCAGCTGCCCAGCCACTCTTCCCCAAGCCTGTAGCACTGCATGGGGCTGTTATGTCACAGGTGCAGGACTCCCCACTTGGCCTTGTTGAACCTCATCCCGTTGGTCTCAGCCCATTGGTCCAGCCTGTTCAGGTGCCTTTGAAGAGCCTCCCCACCCTCAAGCAGATCGACACTTCTTCACAGCTCAGGGTCATCTGTGAACTTATTGAGGGAAAGTTTGATCCCTTCATCCAGGGTGTTGATAAAGATGTTGAACAGAACTGGACCCAGGACTGAGCTCTGGGAGACACCACTTGTGGCCAGGCTCCAGATGTGTCCATGCACACATCCACTGCAAGGGGTTGTACAGGGATGGGGGATGGATGTGATGATCCATGTGATGATTGCACATGCTGCAGCAAAAATCCCAGGATAAAATCTGAGCTTGAACCTGACAGAGCAGGGACTCCATGGGAGACAAGTACTCTCCAACCCCACAAGAGTCTAGACAGAGGTGATTTATTCAGATCCTTGTACTTGACCACTTGATCCTGCAATGTTGTAAAAGGCTGGTCCATGTGCATAGACTGGCATATTCAGGTCCATACTCACCTACAACTGCACGGCCTATGGAACCCACATCTGTAAGGTCATACTTTTGAGGTGGTAAAAGCAACTCAAACTGTTACCTCTTTATTCCATTGGAGACAGACACTGGCCCTGGCCTGGGAGAAGAAGTAGTAAAATTGGGCATTGGGTAGAGTGCACTAGACCTACCCCAGTCCCTCAGTAATCTTTCTCCCTTTGAACCAGCCCTCAGGTACAAAGAACCACCAAAGGTAGGAGAAAGCAGGGCTTATGCTCCCAGTCAGGTGCTGCTGGAGGTGGGAAAACAGCTTTCTGTGCAGATATGAGGGTCAGGCCTCCAATGTACACATGTCCAGGTGATGATCTATACCCAGGGTCAACATGGACTCCATAAGAATCATAGAATCATAGAATTTTAAGGCTGGAAATGACCCCTAAGATCATCTGGTCCAACCATTAGCCCACCGCCACCAAGTCTACCCTTAGACCATGTCCTCAAGCACCGCATCTACCCGTCTGTTAAACACCTCCAGGGATGGCGACTCAACCACCTCCCTGGGTAGACTGTTCCAGTGCTTGATGACTCTCTCAGTAAAGAAGTTCTTCCTAATATCCAACCTAAATTTTCCCTGGCGCAGCTTGAGGCCATTACCTCGAGTTCTGTCACCTGTTACTGGGGAGAAGAGACCAACTTCCACCTCACTGCAACCTCCTTTCAGGTAGTTGTAGAGAGCAATAAGGTCTCCCCTCAGTCTCCTCTTCTCCAAACTAAACACCCCCAGCTCCCTCAGCCTCCTCGTAGGGCCTGTTCTCCAGACCCTTCACCATCCTCGTTGCCCTTCTCTGGACACGCTCCAGCACCTCAACATCCTTCTTGAAGTGAGGGGCCCAAAACTGAACACAGTACTCGAGTTGAGGCCTCAAAAACACTCTTTCCTTCAGCATTAGCCCCTAAATCCTCCCTCTGCGGGCTGCCCACATCAAAAAACTCATCTTCAGCTCACCCTCACTCGTCTCCCTTCCCGACCCCTCCCCTCCACCCTGAAGACATCCCTTTACCAAAATGAGACGTGGAGGCTAGAGAAGACACTGACGTCAATGTAAAAGTAAACCCAAGAGGTCTGGTTCCTGTATCACCACAGCGCCGGCCTGAGCCCGGGGAGCGAACGCTCGGTCACTCGGTTGAGGAATCTGGGAGCTGGCTCAGGGATCAGCAGCTGAGCTTTCTCATTCAGGCTGTGTAAGTACCGGCTGCGGCAGGCTTTGGGGAGAGGGAGGGAGGGAGTTTCACCAGCTGCAGCTGTGGAAGGCAGCGCTCTGGTCCTGGCTGGACTGACAGGTCTCCAGCATGCGGACAGGGATTGGAGTCCTTGCAAGCCGGGTCAAGTTTGGATGCGGTTTGGCTCCACATGGGTGGGAACAGTGCAGGAGAGGAGGGTGTCCTACACTGGGTGTTGCAGGGGTAGAAGAGAGTTAGGAAGTTTAAGGCTGGAGTAAAGGAAGGGAGGGAAATGTGGGTGCTTCTAGATACTGAACTGATCCAGTTGGATGTCAAAGTGTTTTTGTGCTGGTCCATTTTCTCAGTTGGTGATGTGCATGTGGGGACACATGAATGTCTGTGCATAAAAAGCAGGCTGCAGGCAGAGCTGTCTGAAGGATTCTGCACAAAATCTTGGGCATTTCTGGTGTACCTCCATAGACCCAAGTACAGCCACATAACACATCCTGCAAGTGTCCCTGTGCAGCGATGCAGAGCGAGACACAAGGCTTTTAGACTCCAGTCATTAAAAATCAGTCTGAGAGGGCTCGAAATGAAGTATATAATATAGGGTTGGGAAGAAGGAAAATTTCCCTGAGGAAATGGTATGGAAATGTCCTTACTTTGAGTGCTGTGTGGATGGGGGAAGCAGCCAGACCAGAGCTGGGGTGGGTGAGAGGATGAATGGCCCCACTATTTCCATTGGCAAGTTGCTGCCAGCTGAGTTGTGTCTGACTCCAGCACATCATATAGAGAGCATCTCCCATGGTTTACACAAACTATACTCAGTGGCAGAGTGTGATGAATCGGTACCGTGGCTCTTCAGACTCATTTCAGCTGTGTTTTGGTAACATGAGGCACCTCTTCTTCTAACAGTTTTCACATGCCAGGGACAATTTCTCTTCTTCAGCAACAAGCCAGCTCTCTTCTTGAAATTGCAGGTCCTTCAGCAAAGCTCAAACTCTCCCATTCAGAAATAAAAGAGAGTGGGCATAGAATTTTAATCACTATTACATGCACATGACAATTACAGTTGAAAATCAGGGGGCAGATGCTTCTATCATCCCGTGATTAGATGCAGGGCTGTATCTCAGATCATTCTGTAAATCCCTGAGTGGACAAAAGCTGGGCAGCCACAGAAAAAAGGAAGCAGAAATGCCCACCACCTCTGCATTGTAACATCTACTGGCATAAGTAAGGGCAGAAGCTTGCCTTGGGTGGAAAGCTCTTTACTATAATGTTCTTTGTGTAGACAAATCTCTGACAACCCATGATTAGAAAGAAAATATCTTTCTTCCCTCCTCCTTTCTTGCAAGGACACATGGTGACTTAGAGATGCAACTGAGCAGCTGCTTTATTAATCAATCGATTTCAGCACATTTTGCTTCACTCTTCCCCATCTCTGCAGTGTGCTGAGATAAAACACAGTCAGGGAGCCATTTGTTCCCTCCCCACATACCATAAAGGTGTCAAAACCACCCTACGCGTCTTCCTTCCCCTGTTTTGAACAAGGAGGCAAAGGCCAAGGAAGGAATTGTACATGAAACATCTCTCACAGCACGTTCTCCCCCAAGGCAGAGCAAGCAGAGCAGGGGAGGCTGCTGCACAGAGCAATAAATCCCACCACACGCACGTACAGCACCGCTGCAGCTCTGCTCCCCCTTGCGTGCATCATGTCCCGGGGATGACGTTGTTCCCACGGGGATTCTGGCTGTCCTACCCCTGCATCCCCTTTCAGGGGGCAAGACCAAACTCTACGCTCCAACTTGTCAGATGGGCTGTGGGATTTTGGCTGTCTGCATTTTAACAGTTTGGAGACACATAAACGGGGATGTTTAGCAGGCAGGTGCTCAGCACAGTCAGGGAAACCTCACCCTTTAAGGAGATGTGAGTTCTGACATCTAAAAACAGAGACATCCAAATTCCTGAGCCCTTTTTAATACCAGAGCCAAAAATCCCCCATGGGAGTAACGTTCTAACAAACACACAAAGTGCACATTGTTTGGACTTTCCTCTACACCGTGGATTGTTATAGCAGGTTTCTATAAATGCTCAGTTGCTAAGTTTAGGGGGAGGTGAGACAATACATTACCTAAGCATGCACATTAACAAACCTCCTGTGACATGTAAGGTAAAGCCCAAAGCACCTTCTGAGGAATGTCTGCTGCTTCTCAGCAAGCTTAGCTGTAACTCTTGTAAGGGCCCTGCCATCCCTCCTTGCTGTCTTTTACCTCTCCTCCAGTTTTCATACTTCCTTTTATCTGTAGGTTTTGCTCCTGCTTGAAACAACTGATTAAGGATGGCTGAGCAAATCCTATTGATGGTATAGCAGAGATACATTTCCCATCCAGTAATTCCTAGAGAGGCACAGCAGAGTCCAGCTAAGCATGAAAAAGTCCAGAGGCAGGAGTAGCTGTGCTGAGGTGAAAGGTGAATCGGGGGAATGGAAAAGTGAAGCCCCACAGCCAGAGCACAGTCAGTAAAGCTGTGTGGGTCAGAAGGGATTAGGCTGAGCTGGCTGTGACACCCAAAGAAATGATGTCACCCATCAGGATGACACTAACCAGGGCTGCTGCTGTTCTTTCTCAGTGTGGTATTTACTGGGATCGATACACCATTAGTGTATAGACACAGAGGAACTGAATTCTTTATGACCTCTTATGCAAAATCCATAAGAGATGTGCATCTCATCTATCACAGCCTGAAAAGCAGCATTTCAGCCCAGAAAGGATGACTTTTTTCCACATTGCAGCAAAAAGATTTACTGCCAGATGTCCCCTCCACTTCATGAATCTAGACACCTTCTCTACAAATACCTATCAAAAAGATGGGGTTCTGGGAAGGGGCCCTACAGCTAGCACACATTGGATGGGGTAGTCCAGTAGGCAGCTCCCCGTCCTTGTATGTGGTGAGGTTGTCAGTTCTCTCCATGGGATGCCTGGAGAGATGGATTGAGGTCTCTTTGGGGGACTGCTGCATAGTAAAACTGTCACGAGCAGACTTTGGCCTCATGCATGAGACTGAGGATGCTGTGGAGGTTATCCCAAATTCTGCTTGCTGCAAAGAGTAGCTCCTTCACCACAGGTAGGCACTAGAGGGTGAAACTGCACTGAGCTCTGAGCACACTGACAAACACAGAATCCACATCAGGTATTTGTAAACCCACCAGAGTCCCCTCAGGGTGACAAACCCAGAAGTACATAGAAAAGTGGGTACCCAGAAGGACACAGTAATGTGTTTACCTGAGTGCAATGGGAGAGGATGCCAAGACAAGCTCAGCAGGGTGATCAGCTTCTTGTACAACACATAAAAGGTATTTCTAGCATTCAGGTGCACGGGGTGGGAGATTGCTGGTGGTCAGCTTGCATGGCAGAATGGTAGGCACAGACCCCTTCTGCACAGAGCTCATACTGTGAGACCAGAAACTCCTCTCTGGGGATGTGGAACACCATCTTGCTGGTTTTCCCACCTTCCAGGAGCCATCTATCAGGCAGTGCAAATGGAAAACATGGAGCACGCTTTCCCCTATAACCAGCGTGGCCTGACGTGTCATCTCAGCAGCCATCTCAGCAGGGAGGCCAACACTTTAGCAGGCTGATGAGCAGGACATTTAGCCAGGGGTGCAATTTTTATCCTCTCCCTGGGTCCTGCTTTGGCAGGATGGAGAAGGAAAGCAGGGCTGTCATGCCAGATTTCACCTGCTTGGCTCTCACAGAGCCATAGTACCCCAGCAGCCAAGCTGGGTTCTTTTGCCCTGGTTGAATATATCAAGGAATATGTCTCTGAGAAAAATCCAGGCTGCTAAACCATGTTATGCTCTCTCCAGCTACCAATTATGTAGATAAATTGATTGTCATTAGAGTGATGAAGCAGCTCAGCAAATAAACATTCAGGAACAAAACAGCCAGTTTTTCACACACCAGCCTCAAGATTTCCTGCTGCTTTGATCAAACACACAGAAAATAGTCTCCAGGGTGGATGGGTGTTAGAGATACAGACTTGTGAAGGTTGGAACAAACCAGTGAGGGACAGAGATTTATAATCCACCAGTAACTCTGTTTTTGTGCTGTGTTGTGCAAGGCAGGTTGAGCAGATACTTTCCAAAGGGATCCAAGACTGAGTCATGGAGCAGGGTTGTGTGGAGCAGAGTTTCAGAAGGTACAGCCTAGAGATAGCTACTCCCAAGCTTCCCCATCTACCACCTCCCTCAGAGGGAAGTGCTGCAAGTAGTGCATAGACATTTCCCACCCCTGTCTCAGCCACGAAGATTCAGGTCAGCAGCACAAAGAGAGCCAGTTGTCACATTCCTCCAGCTGCATGAAGCCACCATAAAGTTCACTCCAAGCAGCAGCCACCTTGAAGGATACCCAGGATTGAAATAGCAAGGGGCAGACATCATGAATCAGTCACTGGCAGGAGAAAGGAAGGGGAGTCATGCTGACTCTGGCCTCTGCCTAGATTAGGTCTGTCTCATACCATGGCTGCTGATCTCCCACTCACCACAGTATTAAGTTCACCCAGAGAATCAGAACTACTCAGATGCAAACAGTAATAAATTCCAACAATATGATTCCTCATGAGCAGCTTACCTAGGAAAGTGCACGATTATTTTAAATGCCCTGATTTATTAATACACTCCAGATCGCTCAAGCCACTAATTTTTGCCCAGGGGAGTTTAGGAGTGGAGTTCAGCATCTTGACTCACAGTATTGGGACTGATATATGACTAGCTGTGATCAGATGGCACAGCTAAAAATACAGAGCCTGAGGTTTATTTTTCTTGGAAAATGGAAAGACACCCAAAGAAGCAGAGCCCAGTTTAGCAACCACAGCTGGCTGGATTTTTGCTTTAAAGAAGCCAGCAGAATTTGCCCAAAAGAAGGTACCCCTTAGGTTGTATTACAGCCATGGGGTTAACCAGCAGCTCCAGCACCATGAGGGGAACCTCTGCCTGCCTGTGCTACTGCTGTGGTTCTAACTATATAGTACAGGGGGCAGGGATGCTGACTGCACACCCCTGTCCTAGAAGACACAAACAATAGGGAGTTCTCTGAACTGGGACCACCACAAACTGGGCTCATCATTAAGTATGGACTTGTATTAATGACTTAAACCCTGTGAGATGAACCCATGTTGTGCCATTCCCAGGGAAACTGCCACAGATATCTCTGGACCTGTTATCAGGTCTGCTTTCAGTCATCTCTTCTCTAGACTAAACAAGCTCAGTTCTGCTGCTCTGTCCTGGTGGGTCATGTTTGCTGGACCTCAGGTCATTCCTGCTGCTTTGGTTTGCAATTTTCCAAAGCAGAGACACATGCCCCTTTTACTAGACCATTTAACACTATTTATTACATCTAATTGTGCTTTTCTAGAAAAAAAATCCCACCAGACAACACAAAGGGTATGTTAAATGGCACCTTGCAGGACCACCTAACATAATAAAGACTGAAGCAACTGGGAGCAAGATGAAGTTAAATAACTGAATAATTCAACAGTGGCAGGTTGAGATCTTGCTTCTGATAAAAAAAAATTTGCTTTGAGGCCATTAATACAACTTGGATTAGAGCTTTGGTCTTCCCTCCATTGTACTATCCATCACCCACACCTCGATGAATTAAAGGCCTCCCTGATAAGCAGCAGTGATGATCTGTTCCTGTCTATGACCTCATCCCAGGCAGAGAAAATATTCCCCAGGACTTCTTTCCCATCATGTTTCCACCTGGTGCATGTCCACAGCAGGTTCCCGCTGCCCCATGTGAGAGACAAAAGGATCTGAGATCCTGTAGCAAAACCCACCACCACTACCACAAACCTTCAAAAGAAAAATGATTATTCTGACATTGTGATTTACAGCAGGAAGACTTTTTAAACCACACATATAATCCCCTACTTTCCTTGCTGAAAACTTCCCAGGGCCTATGTGCACCTTGAGCTTAGAAGGGTTGTTTTAATGGTTGGGAAACTGAGGCACATCTCCAGAAAGTGGCTCTTTGTTCCCAGTGAGGCCCCTTACACAGAGCTCACCACAGGAGCAGGGACTGCCTACAGTAACAGGAGATGTATTTCCAAACAGCTGAAAACACAAAGGAAAACACCCCCTCCAAAATAACAGGCAAAAATATTCAAAAATCAGCAAATTTACCAGCAGGCAGCAATTTCAGGAATGGCTTGTAACGAGGCAGCAGCAAAGGGTTTTTTTTTTGTTGGTGGTTCTTTGTTGTTTTGGTTTTGGGTTTTTTTTTCAAATGGGGCCCTTTCTTTTCTTCCTGTTCCTACAAGGTTTTTCATCACTGTGGCATTTCCTATGATAATCCATCAGATTTATTCTGCCCCGTTCCAAATCAGAGCATCGCTGAGCTCTGTGTATAACAAAACACAGCCCTGTCCTGAACCTTTCTGCAATCTTTACAAACCAAGTGAGAGGAGGATTAGCATGTGAGCAGGGAGGGGATGTCTTTCTCTAAAGCCAGCTGAGCAGTGTGGGTCCAAAGACCAGGTTTTCTGATTTGCAGGTGTCCTTCCTCCCGGGCTGAACTGTTCATACAGCAAAGGACTGTGGCTGTTGAGCAGATGACCCTGGAATCACCCCTCTGCCTCTTACCAGGTTTGTGCTCACAGCTTATCAGAGCAGGTGGAGGTACCAGACTGCTCCCCTGAGGCCCCCACCACTTCCTTGCCATGTGTTTTTTTTGATTACCCCTTCTGTCCACTGCAGCCTTGCAAGGCACAAAGTACCTCACACTCAAGGCTTTCCTCCTCAAGGTGCTTCCCACCTTCCCAAATGCAAGAGCAGAGTACTGAGAGCTGCCTGGGGTCTCTCTTGACCACCCTCAAGCCATATCCCAGTGCAGTCACACCAAGCATCCAGATGATTCCTGCTTTGCATCCCCCAAGCCAGAGCTGGGCAAGAGCCACACCGCTCGGCTCTGACCTCCCCAAAGCACGTGTGCCCAAATGATGCCAAAGCCCTGGTTGCCTGTGTAGCTTTCCCCTCCAAGCACCAGTTGTCCCTATGTGCCCAGTGACAAACAAATCCAGCAGGAAATACTTCACTGGGAATAGGGAGAGCTCCACAGTGAGGTTATGACACTGGACGTTGTGTTCTTGGCAATTAGACCCTGAAATGTTGAAAAAATAGCAAAAAAACATAAAAAAATTAAAAAAAAGGAGAAGAAGAGGTGGCTGCTGGCCAGAGCTAGGTTGGGGGGACATAAAGGGAAAAGTAGAAGCCTACAAGGGATCCCAACACTGGTTGGATTGCAAGGGGCAGTGGAGACTTGACATGTCTTGTTGAGTTGCCAAAGGCTCATTTCATTGGTGCCTTGATTGAGGATCCTTGTCAGAAACCTCACTGTTGTGAGAGCAATGGTGAACTGGGCAGACTGGGATGGAAAGGGGTATCCTGTCTCACCCCCCACAGTGTACATTTATACCAGGACAGGGTGCATCCAACTTCTCACCCCTTGTCATGCAAGAACTGGAGACAAGCAGGACCAATGTACTCCAAACCGGGAGAGACCTCAGGAGGAGCAGCTTGCTCTTCGTGCCCTGCAGTTATTTTCATTTTTCTCTCAGTTCAGAAGGTCCATCAGCAAAAACACCATGGCCTGAGGAGAGAAATGGAGAGGGAGGCAAATGCCAGAAAAGTCAGTTCCCAAATATGCAACAGGCAGGCAGGAAACTGGTTCTTGCACACCCTGTGCCTGATTCACCCAACAGGACCCATGACTGTCACTTGGGAACCACTTGTCTTGTTCCTCATCAAACAGACGAATCACGGCTGGATCCCAACAGCAGAGGCCCCCATATGGCAGCTGTCTGATCTCCCTCCTTGTATAAACACACAGGTCAGGAGCCTCTTCAGAGGCAGGGCCACATGCCAATAGTGGCCCTTGGCTTTTGCATTCCTCTGAGGATGGTGAGGGACAGTCCAGTGGGAACAGTTGGCAGAGGATGCTCTCTGCTGAGCTTGCTTAGGTCAGGAAGGTGCAGATGCCTCTGGACCCTGCTGGGATGCCATTACAGATAGGGCTGGACCATCTTTTATGGTTCATCACATAAAGCCTCTGTTGTCCACTCTGAGAGTCAGGCAATCAATCCTCTGGGTGTTGAACATAACAAGGGTCAGTGGTCCAAGCCCTCCTCCAGACAGAAGGAGATCACATTTCTTTGCCTCTTTGGTGTTTCTATTGCTCACTGTGGAGGACTAATCTTGCTCCACAGCCCCTCCAGGTACTATCTTAGGCATAGCCATCTTTAATGTTTTAGGGTTCAGATCCCAAAGAAGTCTCTGATCTCCCAGATACTCCAACACAGCATGCCTGGATCACAGAATCAATCACAGAATGTCAGGAGTTGGAAGGGACCTTGAAAGATCATCCAGTCCAACCCCCCTGCCTGAGCAGGATCACCTAGATTAAATCACACAGGAACACATCCAGATTGGTCTTGAATGTCTCCAGAGAAGGAGGCTCCACAAACTCTCTGGGAAGCCTGTTCTAATGCTCTGTCAACCCCAAAGAGAAGAACAGAGAATGACCTCTCAGTAACCCAGCAGCTGAAGTCCCTTCCTGCACTGGTGAAGGAACAGGACTGAGTGATGAACAAGGAGCAACCCCCAGCCCTGATACCCTGTGAACTCCTTTTATCCTGCAGACCCTACTGTGGCCACCCAAGCCTCTCAGCCACAGGGTTCTGGCACCCACCTGAGCTCCAGCATGAAAAGTTCACAATGATGAGAGGGCTGGAGCACCTCTCCTCTGAGGACAGGCTGAGAGAGTTGAGGTGATCAGCCTGGAGAAGAGAACGCTCTGGGGAGATGTTGCAAATTTCCAGTACCTGATGAGGCTACAGGTTGGATGGGGGCTTTGGGCAACCTGGGCTCATGAAGGGTTGGAACTAGATGATCTTAGATGTCCCTTCCAATGTAAACCGTTCTATGATTCTATGATTCTATGATCCTGCAGGGCCCAATTTTGATACAGATTAAATAAATGGAGTTCTGAGGGGTCAAATCCAGCCTTTGAGCTCCTTCCCACCCTTGTGTATCTCTGGCATGGAGGTTGCCACCCATAGCATGAGCAGGACCTCATCAAGGTCCTTGAAGAGCAGGACCTTGGATGTAGGACAAGGAGGTTTTCCTGGCCCTTGTCAACTCTACAAAATCAGAATATTTACAAGTTGCTGCAACCAAATATTAGCTTCTCTCCTCACTGCTGGCAGGGGGTTGTAAAAGTTAGGGCAGGTACTTTTATCCATCAGGCAGCACCTGCCAGATCCCTGCTCTGCTCCATTACAGTCCTTGGCAGGGCTGGGACAGAAGCCAGTGCTTTGTTCCTTGTCCTTTGACAAAGTTCCCACACTGCTGTCCAAGCTTTCCTTCTAGAGGAAGGCAATGAACGTCTCACTCATTAGCAATAAGGAAGTATGATGGGATTAAAGCACAAATCCCTTTGAAAGGAAGGAAAAAATCCTACACATTTAGGGAGTTTCAGTGTCCATAGATTTCCTCCTAAACCAAATGCCATGTGGTGCTTTTCTGGCAGTTATCCCCTCTAAAAAGTGACTCCTGGAAGGGGGTCGAGAACAACTGATTCTCCACTCTTGGTCCAGTTGTGAGATCGAACACAATTTTCTGGATCAACTCTGCATCTGGTTCACAGCATCCCACAAAAGTCCTAGAGACTGTTGTTCTAGAGAATCTAGAATTGAAAAGTTCTAGAGAATCTAGAATTTAGGACTCATGGGCTGTGCATATCATAGGGACATACATGAGTGTTTTCCAGAATGTATTAAGTTCTGAGGCTCTTTTGGGGAAGATTTTTCTAGAAGGAAGAGTAGTTAGGGAGGATAAAATGGATGTAGACTCTTCTTCATGCCATCAAGTTTATCTGCCATGGCAAAGGGTGTATGCACATGGCAGGAAACAGAACCTGTCCCAAGTTGCCTCTCCATCAAGCCTGCAGCTACATCAGCTGGGCAACTTCCCAAGCAAACAGTCTTCTAAGGACAGGCTTGTCCTTGTGTTTGTTGTGATTGTGGCCATTACTTGATCCCATTTCTCCTTTTGGTTCTCCTGCTTCCTGGTGCAGGAGCCAGACAGTGGAAAGATGTCTCAGGAACATGTGTTTTGGAGGCAAAATGGGAGAACATTCAATGGAGGTGTTATATGGGTATGTGAGTTCACTTTCCCTCAAGTTGCTGATAAAAAGAATTTTCCCAAATAGCTTGGTGTAAATGCTACTTTGTATTTCTCTGTGTAGTGAGGATCCCACTCTTTGGTTTCCTCCAGGTAGTCATGGTAAAAACTCCTCTGAAATTTCCTGAGCTCTGATTCCATTACATCTGTATCCAAGACCTTACTGGGTAATATCCTTCACCATTGAAGAAGATTATTAATTTATGAGAATCTGTTCAGAATAAGAGAATTTACATTCAATATCATAAAAAAATAAAGAAGAAAAAAGCTGGCATGTTCAGATATTGGATTCTGGGTTGGATCCTTAAAGAGATGGTCAACATTGATATCTTGAAAGCAAATCCAGCCATGTGTCTTGAGCTCATCTTAGTGGTTCAATAGATTGCTGCACTGGGCCCAATCTCAGTCTCTTCCCCTGAAGAAGGGAATTAAGGCACACTCATCTCCTCTTTTTGAGTAGGGCTGGAATAGGATACCCTTCTCTCAACAGAAGTGGAGAAGACATCTCTCCAGGATGGGGTGTTGTATCACCTTGATACTCAACATCTCCAGAGCCGTCTGGCTTCCTGCTTTGCAGTTCTGTGCCAAAGAAGACTAAAACAGAACTCTGCACCCCTTCTATTTTACACAGAGGGGTTGAGGGATTACTAGGAGTTATTATGAGCCAGTATCATCCTTCACTGTCATAACTATTATTACTTTTACTATGTACTAATTTCAGATAAGTCAATCCCTTCTTCCGCCTACGATCTCAAGACATATGATGCAGCATTTAATACTGATGCATATTCAGCAAACAAGCTTGAAAATTTTCCACTTACTAAAGCTTCAGGTTTTTTATGCCTTTCCCCCTCCCTCTGGGAGGCTGATAAATGGCTGAAAATCAAGATATGATAGAAACTCTTCATTCATCAGCTACGGTTGCAACTCCTCCTGATATCAAGTGTGGGAAATGCGTCTCAGACAAAGTATGGCCCCGAGCCCGGATGTGCCTTCTCCACCTTAACAACAGCATCTGCTTCCCAATATGGCATGTTCTGCACTATCTCAGGCACAACTTGAAACTTTGCAGCTGTTGCCACTCTAGCTCTAAATCCAGCAAGGAGGGAGAGGCTGGGATAGTGGGGGAGTGCAGGGTTCTCATTATTCTGTGCACAGGGGTGGGAACAAAGCTCACGTGCATCACACAAAAGCACCAAGTCCTCACATAGGAAGGGCCAGGCAGTCCCTGAGCAGGTGAACAGAAGGTAGGTACCAATATCTCATCCTGGAGAAAAGCCTCCTCTTTCTTTCAGTCTTGCATTTGTAGCTTCTAAGAGCTATTCCCTAAGTGCAAAAGTTCTGTTGACAGGCTGGGGGAAGCCTAAGCATTTGCCACCATAGACAATAAGAATGATGGGGTCCAAGATCATCCACCCTGCCCAATACTGGACTACAGGCTGGTTTCTCCTGTCTTGTTCTTCCCCATGTTCATGGAAGGAAGTGAAGGCAAGCTTATTACTCAGACAGAACCCATGGAGGCCTTCCAATCACACTTGCTTTACCACTAGAAAAAAAGTAAAAAGCAGATGAGAGACCAGGCACATGCCAGAGCTGGACATCAGTTGTGAAAGTTTGGATGCCTGAATTAGAGGGCACAAAAAGTCAAGGAGGGTGTTCCTGAAAATAGGGGGTGTGTGTGGGTGTGTGTGTGTGTGTTAGAATCTGCCCCTTGTGAGGAAATTCAAAGTAGAAAATCAATAAAATGACCAGACAAAATAATCATCTCAGTCTTCCTGGGAAAGATCCAAGGGTAAAAAACTAATTCCAGAAAATGAGGTCAACCTTCTCTAATAACCATAGCTACTGTTTGTGCTCCAGTGAGACACACATTTGTGGAGTTTACCTCTCCTCTATTTATGGATTTGGCCTCTTGACCTGGAATTCAATGCTTCTCGGTTGATCCTGTTGTGTTGTGACGGGCCATATCCTGCATGTTTATTGCATTGGCACCAGCATTGCCTTTATCTAAAGGGTGAGGGAAAAGACCAGTCCAGGGCTGACACTAAAATCCAGCATCCATCCTGCCTGTTCTTCTAAACAACTAAATTTGATGCAACTTTTCACTTTTTTTTTCTGCCCTTTTTTCCCCCCCCCCTCCCCCAAAAGGGACATACAAAGCTACTCTAAAGCCTCCTGGAAAGAACATCTTACAAGCCCCACAAATGAGAGCTTTTTTGATACCAAATACAAAGCAAGAATGACAAAGTGGGAAGGATTTGGGAGGTTTGGGTCCTTAGAGCAGTGGTCCAGAGAGACATCTTGAAAGCTGGGGTCACGTGCTTTGAACTCACTTCAACAACTGGACAGTTTGTTATGCTTGGCCCAATCTCAATCTCTTCTCATGCAGCCAAGGGTTAAGAAACACTTAAATCCCTGCTCTGAGATGTTCCTGATACAATGAAGGGAAGGACTCATACCAGTAAGGAAAGGCTGTGTGAGGATGGAGGAACATGTTGGGAGTCTACTTGGTGGAACCTCAGACTGTATTTCCACCCTTGACTCATCTCAGCCCAGTCCTTGGACAGTTGTTCTCAATCCCTCTCCCTGACTGCAGCCAGAGTGTCCCCTAAGTGTGGAAGCTCATGCTTTGTCTCCTTGTGCCAGGTTTCTTCCTGGGATCTGGGTAGCTGGGTTGGTTCAAAGCATGTCACAGGCTTTGTGGCATTTGGTCCAGCACCTTCCTGCAACTGCCATGGATGCTTCTGTCTAATCCAAGTTCATATCAGGAAGATGAAAAGAGAGGTATTTTCCTCTTGTGTCACACAGTGATGGACCAGTGACATTGCAGTGGCCTGGAGCTGGCAAGTTGTCAGCAAGATTTTGTTCCCACAGAGACACAGTAAAATTGACCTGGGGAGGGGACAAGAGAGGGGCTGGGACATAAGTATTAGTTTACTAGAGATGTTCAGGCATTATCACCATCAGGGATGGCTGGAGCCCTCTTTAGTGTTTCCAGCACTTCACAAATTTCAGAGAGATTTAGGGCAAAGAGCCAGAGGTTTGTGGAGAAATTCTGAACACTAAAGACAAGTGGAAATTTTTTTTTTTTTTGGTAGTGTGTATTTTTTCCCATTAGTTGCAAGGCTATATTTAGAAGAGAGGGGGGGAGAGAGAGCACACAAGAGAGAGATTAGGCATTTCTTCATATTCTGTAGTCACTCCAGTTGTTCTGCTTGTAGGAACAGATGTCTTTTTCCTGGGACGATAGTATTCAGGTCCACGAGGAAATTTTCTTACCAGCAGCTCCTCTGACATAGAAAGGAGATTGAGCCAGAGGTAAGTCAATCCATCATGAAGGAATACACTGCAGGGACCATTGCAGTGTGTGCTTTGGAATATTGGTCAGAGAGAAAGCAGGGAAATAAGAGTGATTGGAGGGAGGGGGGAGGTGCAGAAAGGAATCACTGGAGATTTGACCCCAAGTCTGAAGTGGAAAGTATGTCTTTTGTAGAAGGGGATCTTGGATGGTGCTGGAGAGGGTCCTGTGCTGAACACATGGAATAGCAGCTCAGGAAGCCCTTGCATCTGCCTTGTGTACATGCTTGGAAGTTCATCAGGAGGTGCCCAACCTGGAGACTGAGGCTGCAAGGGCTTCCCCTGCTGTCAAATCCTCTGGTCTTGGTTTTTGGGGTAGTGCTGTGGTACTTGGTTGTTTCCTGAGGAGATGAAGGGTGATAAAATGTGTGTGATGGTGTCGACTTTCCCTCATTGAGAAAGGACTATGCCAGCTCTTTGTGAGGGGTCAGTGATGTTTTGTTTGTATCTCTGTGCTCCCAGGCATAATGAAATTTTGGGGAAATGCATTCAAGCAGGTTTTGGAAGCTGGGAGAGGAGACAGTGCACTGCCTGGCATGGGGTCAGCTGCGACTGGGGATGTTTTACCTCTGTTTGGACATGCAGTAGGGTGAGAGCTCAGCTCTAGGAAATATGCTGTTTTCTTTCTCTGAATATGCTTGCTGGATCAGTCTAAGGAGAAACAGCCCCTTTCCATGATCCCCTTAACAGCCCCTTAACCAACGTCCTTCAAAAATACTCCCCTGCTGTCATAGCAACACACCACCAACAGCTCAGAGTTTTTACAGGTTAACCTGGAAAATCCAAAACTTGCAAATCCCTGGAAGCACGGGGAGCACAGTGCCTAGCAGAGGAAACCGTAGATGCTTGTCTCCCAAAGGGTTAAGATCTGTTTATCCATCCTGGGCTACTTCAGAAAATGAACCTTGACCATGTCTCCTATCTCACTACATTCCCTGGGCTAAGCCCTGGCATTGCTCTGTTCCTCAGTTTCCCTGTGCAACCAAGAAAGCAGCACAACTTGAACTGAGTGTTGAGCTACAGAGCTGCATCCATGGCAGGCTGCACTGCTGCTCATGGTGCACTTGTCCCCTGTCCTTACAGCATCACCCCTTCATTTCTACCTTGCATCTGTGTCACTTCTCTTCCCTGTGCTCCCTGGGGTGTGAGCATCACCTTTTCTGTCCTGCATCCCTGGATGATGCAGGGCCCCAGGTATTCCCCAACACCAAAATGCTGTTACTGCTCTTCCTCCATTGTACTTCTCGGCTTCTTCCCAACGGACAGAGCAAGCAGGCAGCTAAAAGCAGAGAGGGAAAAGTGCTCAAAGATTACTAAACCTGCAGTTGAAAACATCCTTTCCAAAAGCAAGCGGTGATGCATGGGCCAGATGTAGTGCCATTTAATCTCCCTTCATGTTTTTTTGCACTTGCCTGTAAAGTCCCTGCATGTGCTGATATGGTAATCTCCACTGAGGGTTCACTTTTTAGATAGCCACAATAGCTTTTATTCCAAGCTGGTATTTCTAGCTCTGTGTCTCAGGAACCCCCATGCTGGATGGATTACTGTGATCCCAATAAAATCAAATGCATTTCTCTAGCACCGCTACAATCTCACAAGAAGTTATGCATAAATCCGTCTCTACTGGCTGGACTCACAAAGCTCCAAATCTGCATGTTTCTTTCCAGAGTTAGCTGAAAAAAAACAACCCCAAAACCTTAAACCCTCTTGGGGAAAAAAAAAAAAACAACCCAAAAACAAACAAACCAAACAAAAAACAAAATACATGCTTTTTCCTCACATTGTATTGATCCACAAAGGACTGAGGGATACATGAGGGGAAGTCATGCCCTGGTTTCTCTTAAAGTACCAGAGCCAGAAATGCACAGCACCTACTACAGAGATGTCACTCCATGCTCCCTTGTGACAGATTGCACTTGGTACTACCCCTGACAGGCTATGAGATATTAGTATTTTAAATGCTAACAGCATGATTGATAGAGCATTCACCAAGACACTTAATATTTCTGTCACTCCAAGGCCAAGGTCTGCTAATGTAGAAAAGAGGGACATGAAAAATGCAACCATATCAGTAAGGCATTGTATACATCTAAATGTTTCAGGAGGTACTTTTCTACACAGAAAGTGGACCCATAAACCCTTTATTAGCACTTTAAGGTGATCAGTATTAGCAAGATTCGTTAGAGATGTGCTGAAAGACCTCTGGGTGCCCACCACTGCTGGGTGTACATTTGCAGATCTGGAGAAGCAATGTATGTACAATCCCAGTTCTTTGCTTATACATGTACATCTGGGCTCCTTTCAAAGGCTAAGGTATTGCTGCAGAAAATGGGAGTGAAGGACATAAAAGCTCATAAGAAATCTGCTGGCACATGAATTTTGTGCTCTGTGTATCTTTGGGAGCTTCATTTCATATTTTCCTTGCATGCTTAGGACAGGGCTGGGGGAGGACCAAGTTTTAAATAGATTATCTCTGCAGTGTCCAGGACTGGCAATCCATCACCTGGTTTTAAGCAGCAAGTTCCAGCCTAGATGCAGAGAGTGTTCATATGGACCAAGCCAAGTGGCCTCCCTCCCATCTGGACACTTTACTCAATGAAGAAGCAGAATACAGTTTAGAGAGTTGTGCTCTCCCCATTCTAACTGGTGGTGATCCCTCATGGTATAGGATGACCAGTTGGACTAAATCCAACAGGCACCCACAGGCTGTTTCTTGTCTCAAACCGAACCAGGCATCTAAATCCCACCTTCTTAGAGGATATTGGCTTTAGGCATACTGAGGAGCGTGAGGTAGATTCATGTGCACACACAGCATTGAACACAGTGTGATGGGTGGAGCTCAGATAGAATCATAAAATCATTTGGGTTGGAAGGGTCCTTAAAGATCATCAGTTCCAACTGACAGCAACACCCACTGCCCATTCACAGCAGTGTCTTGGAGGTGCAGGACAATGTGCAGGCTAGCTGGGCATATAAGGAGGTAAATGGCTCCATAACACATATCAGCCACACCAGCCCAACAGCCAACAATGCATTCATTAGCCTCCACATGTCCTTAGTCTCTGCTCACATGATTTGAAGAGCAACCCCTGCCTAGGCCTGGGACTGGACATCCAAGTTTTTCCTCTGGTCAGATGGGAAATCTGATTCTCATAGGCAACTTCAGAGATGCAAAAGTCAGTAGCAGGGATTAGTCTCTCTTGCTGTTGTGCAAAGTACACCTTCCTCCTTCCAGACAAAGGCTGTAATTCAGCACATGACCATTCAAAACTTGGAGAAAGGAGGAGATGCTGGCCATCACAGTCTCCATTACATATGGGCTAGCATGCCATGGCTGACCAGTGCAGACACCTGGCAATCAGCTATCATACATCCCCAGTCAGGCTGGTTCTGCAAAGAGGAGGATATGATTTGGTGCAAATGTGAAACTATTTCACTTGAGAAAAAACAATGAGAGACTGAGAGGGGATCTCATCGATGTTTGTAAATATTTGAAATGCGGGAGACAAAGGGAGATGGCCAACCTCTTTTCAGTGGGCCTGTGGGGACAGGACAAGGGGCAATGGCCACAAGTTGGCCCACAGGAGGTTCTGGACCAATGTGAGAAAGAACTTCTTCATGGTGAGGGTGACAGCACTAGAACAGGCTGCCCAGGGGGATTGTGGAGTCTCCTTCTCTGGAGATATTCAAGACCCGTCTGGACACCGACCTGTGTGCCCTGCTCTAGGGAACCTGCTTTGGCAGGGGAGTTGGACTTGATGATGTCTCGAGGTCCCTTCCAACCCCTACAATTCTGTGATTCTGTGAGAGGCAGGCAATGCTCTCTTTGAAAAGAAGTCATGAGCCCTGTTTGCAGGGCAGTTCTGAATTCTGTGTGGTGGAGTGTGCTAGTGAGTTCCTCACAAGTTCATATTAGAAGAAACAAGAATCACCTCCAGTGCCTGCTTGTATGTTTGTCAGCTACAATTTCCTCCATCCTCATAATATTATTCAATCTGTTGGGTAATTTCAATCAAAATTTGGCAGAAGAGGAAGATCACCTCAATTTTCAGGAAATTAGGCAGCAAAGAAAGGTGAAAGTCAAACAAGTGTTAGAGCCAAGAGAAGAGCTGGACCGTGAGTCCTCATTAAGGCAGCCAAATGTCCACATGGGAAAAAGTTGCAATAAACATTTCAACCAGGGCAAAGCATTCATCCAGCCCTGTGAGCCACTGCAAGGCTTGAAACCATAAGATAGCAGGTATCATTTATTCTGATGCAGAACTATGTGATTTGGGTCTCCACAGCACTTTTTCTTTCCACGGTGTTGGAGGGGAGGGAATAAACTACCTCTGGACTGGGCTTGACTATTTCCAATTGGAATTCCCCAGCAGTTGGGTGTTTTACACTCTGTACAGCCACTCTGGAGGCTTCTAGAAGACATCAATGCCCAAGATTCAAGTGAGAGCAGAGATCTGATGCTCTCAAATATGGGATCATCTCTACCCTGGGAATGGCCCCATTTCTTTCTCTCCCAGCCATTAGCTCTCTTCACATAATCTGAGAGCTAGATGGGCATCAGATTTTCCCTTCCAGCAGCTGGATTCATTCCCTCTCTCTCCTTTTCTCCCTCGGTTTGTACTGTCAGCAAACCCACCCTCCCCAGGCTGAGGCACACAGAACAAGCTCTACCACGTATAGGGCAAGGTCCTCGACATGCACAAAAACACCATATTTGGCCAGTTTGAGCCAGAGTTGAGTGAGAGCTTGCCAGAAGGAGAATCATACAATTTAAACTGAAAGAGAGAGAGTTTAACCCTTCATTTATAAATATGATGATAAATCACCAAGGGAACTTTAAACACGGATAGACTGCAAAACTAAACACATACTGCTGCCATCCCAGGCAGCAGAGTAACACGAGCAGGCAGGACAGGGTGAGGGGGACAGAGGGGATGATAGAGGAGCCAGGTTGCCATATGAGATATTCTAATTCAAGACAGAGAGATGAGAAAAGCTGAAACTGTTTATACTAAGTAACTCTCACTCATGATTGGTAATGTCCTTTTCATCTTTCTGATCCTAGTGCATGACTCTCTTGTTCTCTGTCTCTGGGTCTGCATGCAGAGATCCTATCTGTATGCACCAATAAATAACCTTTTTGGAGAGCAGTCAGGACAAAGCTCAGTTGCCCAACCTGCCTTTTTATTTTCTTTTGTATCCTATTACTTGAATTGATGAGCCAGATCCAAAAGTGCCTAGAGTCAAGGAAGTGAACCCTGTTAAATTCAGCACGTAGAGGATGAGGCTTAAGGCTGACACCAGGCAAAATTTTGGGTGGAATTAAATACAGAATGATCAAGGATATCCTTCTGGGGCAGACGTAACACTGAGCTGCCCATGCTAAATGAAAGTGTGATGCCAAGCTGTGAGCAAGCAAGGGAAGAGGCTGCAAGACCTGGTTTCAGCACAGTGACCATCTGTTTCCTATTTGGCCCAAGAATGATGGAATTGGTTGTGTCACACAACAATGAGAAAGTATTTCAGAGAAAGTCCCCCTCTCCCAGTGCTGAGAAGGGACCTTTATCAGAACAAGGGAAAACAGGTCAATTTCCAGTCTCCATCCCTCCCCTTATCCCCTTTCTACCCAGATGCCTGCTGTACTTTTAAGGAAATGCTACCCACATTCTCACAGGCAGACAGACAAAATCTGGCCTGAGAGGGATAATATAACAGCATAGGCCAACTGGTGCTGTCAGACAGTGCTCAAAAGGATGCATGTTTACCCATCTTGGGCTTTGCAGACCAGCAGCTCTGAGAAACAGGGAATGCGTGGAAATCTGGGGGGCTGAGTGCTAAATTAGGTATGAAGAAGGCTGAGCTCCAAACACTTTGAAGACTTTAGGAAGGAGGTTAGCACAAGGGATATTTTCTCTGTAAGCAGAGGTGATTATGGTCCTTGTAGCTCTGCATGAGCTCATGCCAGAGCTGCAAGCAATAAATAGGATGAAAAATAACAAAACAGGTTTGCAGAGGCTGCAAACCTTCTCACGTGCTTAGCCATGACCCTACTGATGGCTACAAGACACAACTGATGGTTGGCTGAACTCACTTTAATACCTGCATGAGTATTTCTGATGGCAGAGAGACCTGGTTGGCATAATTTTTTGACTGACAGGAGAGAATTGGAGTTCTTTGGAAATGTTTGCTTTTCCTCAGACACAAGGTCACGCTGCCATTCTGCGCCTTGTTCAGCCTGCTGCAAAATGGGACAACATACCTTTGTCAAGTTCTTGGAGACCCACGATGGAAAAATACTTAGTAGCTGTTAGCCAGAGGTTTGGTCCAGCTCCATCTCATTAAAAGCACTCAGAGGAATGCTGCTGCATTGCCAGTCCAGCTCTCCATCCCTTCTCTGCCTGTGAGCCATGAGATGAGGACAGTCCCATGCAGAAAGGGAAAGGCCATTCACCCAGACATCCATCAGCAACAATGTGAATAGAGGAACACAGTTCCCACTGCAGCCCAAGAGGCAGCTTTTCCACAGCCTGTCAATTAGGGAGCCTTCAGAAGGAATTGAATTTGTTGGGACATCTTTCATGGAGTTGCTCAGGTTTTGAATTCAGAAAGGGCAGCAATGGACTGGGACAAAACACAAACTTTAATTCGGCGCCTCCATTTCATATGAATTTTGGTAAACAAAGTGTTACCTGTCTTTTAGCTGTTTATTTGATCTGGAGGTTGTTTCACTATATGTGGGGCTCAGTGGAAAAAATAACTATGTAGGCTGTCACTGTGATGCTGATGACTTCAATTTCTGTGTATGGACAGTATTAATTTGGGATCTTATTCTATTAGTCAATAGCACTGTGAGGATGAGGAACACTTGAATGAATTTTGAATTACTGATTTCACTGAGACAGGAAATGAAGGATGTAAGAATATAGGGTGTTCCTGATAAAGGATCTGAGACAGTAGAAATGTCTCCCAGTGGAGGCAATCTACTGAGGAGATGTAAAATCAGAGCAAAAAACAGGTGCAGAAAGAGTTACCAGAAGAGGACAAATGCGTACTCAAAATGTTCTAGGACATGCTAGGTGATGGAATGGGTCATTGTGCCTTTTCCCTGTATGAACACAGGTATAGAAGGTCACATGGTGCACTTGCCAAGCAACAAAGTCATATTTCTTTGATTGCACTGGTGCAGTGGCTTCCACAGTGCTCCTCTTGACAGCATCTGCAAAGGGAAATCTGGGAGCAGATCCAGGAGCCTGTTCACTTCGGTTTGTTTTTGTAAAATTAAAGAGTGAAACAAACAAACAGAGAAGATCAGACAGTGAGAAGATTTAAAAA
>VXBZ01006951.1:47833-58182 GCA_013399135.1 Heliornis fulica | reverse complement strand
AATGTTCTGTGATTCTGTGTGATGTAACCCATGTGTGGAGGGACCAGTGTCTCTGCCTATGCAACAGAAAAGCCTATTTGCTAAGATGAATACTGTCTCCATCACACAATATTAGAGGCAATGTTCATGGTTGTTTGCTGTCTGTGGGGTTAAGGGTATCCGTATGTCCTTTGTGCCTAGACCCATCAGTTTGCGAGAAAGAAAAAAAAAAAAGGTAATGGAATTTCACAACAAATTAAGGTTTAAGAGATCTGTGTTTAAACTCCTGAAGTACAGCTATGTTCTATCTGCAGTAATTGATTTGAGAAAGGGAACTTTACGTGTCAGTAATTAAATCTGTGTGAGCTGATGCCCTCGCTAAGTCAATCACCTTTACAGAGTGCATGCAGAGAATAAGTTCCCAGTAGAAATCCTGCAAGGGTAGACTTCATCAGTGTTGAAATTGCCTGTTAGGACGTGACTTTGTGATGGCTTGGTGCTCTGGGAAGTCCCATATACCTCCTTGCTCTCCTAGATGCTTCTGGTTTTTGTGGAGCAGTGTGCTCAGATGGCTTTGTTTGTTGGTTGGGGTTTTTTTTCTGTGTTTTGTCCTGTTCTGTTGTCCAGTCCTTTCCTGTGTCTTGGCCTTTTGGGGACAATTATTAACTTGTCTCTGTGATAATATTTAAATGTCCTCTACATTCATTTCATGTTTGGTAAGAGAAGCAAAAGAAGGTAAATATACAGGAATAGATCCCAGGAATTTGTGGGTTTACGTTTAGGAATTAACGTAACTTGAAGGTTCAGACAGGAGTGCTGAAGCCATCTCGAAGGCATGCTAATGTTTTGTTCTGTGTTTGAATCTGGTAATTTTTAATTTTTAATTTTTAATTTTTAATTTTTTNNATTTTTTTATTTTTTTAAGATTTAAGAAAAAAAGCACTCTCTCTAGTGTTAAGAATTGTTTTTCTGGGGAAAAAGGGCATTGCTAATGCCACCACATTGCATATTGCTGGGAAGGGAGATCCCTAAAAGTGGCTGCTCATTCAGTATTGTGATACTGGTGAAGACCGTAAGTTAAAATCCCAGATCTCCAAGTAGTTGTCATAGTTTTTATTAAACCTACAGTTTGGTGAACACCTTAGAGGGCCACAAGCCAGCACTGCTGAAGAAAGCAGTGCATCTGTTTGCACAGTGAGAAAGCTGCTTTTATATGTTCTGCCTCTTTCTTTTTATGCTTAGCACTTAGTAGACTTACTTGTCTAGTATGGAAGTGCCTGGGGAGTTTGCTCCAAAAAAACCCCAACCCCTCCTTATTCCTGAATCCCTCCAGCTTCAGGTATTTAAGATAAGCAGGGACAAGCAGAACATCATACTGTTTATTTTGGTGACCATACCCAAGTAAGTCAGTATACCTTATCTGGAGGTAGATCAAACTGCAAAATCTGGTTCAAATGGATTTATTTGAAATAGGTTTTGTTTTCATTTTGTATTTTTTAAAAAAAGGAATGCAGTTGTGAAAGTAATACTCCAGTTACTTATGAGAAGAAAGGAGAAACCTTTCTCTTTAACATCTTCGTTGATGGCTTTGATGAGGAAGTAGTGTCCACCCTCAGCAAGTAGCCAATGATACAAAGCTTGGAGGAGTGGTGGACACGCAGGAATGCTGCGCTGCCATTCAGCGAGACTTGGACAGGCTGGAGAGCTGGGCAGTGAGGAACCAGATGAGGTTCAATAAAAGCAAGTGTAGGGTCTGGCACCTGGGAAGGAACAACCACAGGAATCCGTACAGGCTGGGTGTGANTTCTGCCCTGGTCAGGCCTCAACTCAGGCCTCTCACCAATTCTGGGCCCCTCAGTTCCAGAAGAACATACAACTCCTTGAGAGAGTCCAGCACAGGGCCACCAAGATAACGTATTGGAACACCTTCCTTTTGAGGAAAGGAGGAGACTGAGGGGTGACCTCATTAATGTTTATAAATATGTCCTTGATGAACTTCTCCAATGTGATTCCTTACCACGGGCTGCACTTCTTCCCCAGCTGCTCCAGCATAGGTCCTTCCATGGGGCGCAGACTTTCAGGAACAGACTGCTCCAGCATGGGTCCACCCCAGAATCACAAGTTCCCCCAGCAATCCTGGGTTCCTCTGTCCACAGGGCCACAGTTCCTGCCAGGAGCCTGCTGCAGTGTGGGTTTCCCATGGGGTTACAGCCTCCTTTGGACATCCACTAACTCTGGTGTGGGGTCCTCCGTAGGCTGCCAGTGGATCTGTGCTCCACCATGGTCTGTAGGGGTATAGTATGCCTCACCATTGTCTTCTCCAAGAACAGTNCAGACTGCTCCAGCATGGGTCCACCCCAGAATCACAAGTTCCCCCAGCAATCCTGGGTTCCTCTGTCCACAGGGCTACAGTTCCTGCCAGGAGCCTGCTGCAGTGTGGGTTTCCCATGGGGTTACAGCCTCCTTTGGACATCCACTAACTCTGGTGTGGGGTCCTCCGTAGGCTGCCAGTGGATCTGTGCTCCACCATGGTCTGTAGGGGTATAGTATGCCTCACCATTGTCTTCTCCAAGAACAGTAGGGGAATCTCTGCTCCAGCACCTGGAGCACCTTCCTCCCCTCGTCCTTCACTGACTTGTGAGAGAAACTGTTGTGCAGACACTCATCTACTCACTCCTGTCTCTGGATGCAAAAACTCTCTGTAGAGTGGTTTCCTCCACACCTCCCAACCCTGCTTCTTAACTGTTGTCCCTGTAGCCCCCCACTACCAAAGCCTTGCCACACAAACCTGGTACACAGGGCATCTAAAATACACAGAGAAGAAAATGCGTGTCATGTGAAGTGTGATGCAGAGGTTGAGCTGCTTGTTCTGTCAGTGACTGCTGTAGAGAGAGCTCTGATGTGTGGCTTATAGTCCCAAAAGAACACTTTCTTTACCCTTAGGATCTTCATTTTTCAGTAATTTTTTGTCAAGGAAGATTGGGGACCTACGGATTGAGAGTTCTCACTACATTTATTGTTTTAAACTGTGCAGGGCAATTATTGGTGTAGAAAGATTTTAATCTTGTTGATAGCTTTTTTTAAGCTGGTTGGTTTTTTTTTTTTTAAAAATGAAGGTCTTCAACCTGTGTCAGAATAAGATTTCATTTCTCTTGATTTCTTGCCAACGCCATAAGAATTTAGACATTTTTCTCTCCTGATGGTTTGAAAAGTTTTCTTTTTATTTTTAAACAAAAGCAAATTTCCAGGCCTGTTTGTTGAAGAGAAACTGTGCTTATAGAAAACCCCCTGTGGTGTTAGAAATCTTTATACATATATAAATATTTAATAGGTGCCTGTATTACCTGTGCATTTAAAATCTACCTGTATTACAAGAAGTTTACATACATTTGAAACATATTTTTATACAAAAACCCATTTTTCCAGGCTTCATAGGTGCTTTTGTATACTTTTGAATGTTGTAATGCTCTTTCTGTGGTCATTGTAAGTCTCTGTCATCTGGAGGGCAATGCGTTTTGTTATGCAGTTCAAGAATGTATTTATACTGGAAGTTAGGCAGCTCACCTTCTTAGTTCAGCTGATGAGCATTTTGTATGCTAAATAGGTAATGGAGGAATACAAATATAGAGAGGAAAAATCAGTTTCATTTAGGACTCTGAAACTACAATTGATGCTCTTGTAACTGATGTAAAACGTCTAGATCCATTGTAATTGTGGAATTTAGCTGTCTTAAGTGGGTCATTCAGAAAATGCAGAAATATTAATACTCTGCATCTTTGCTGTTTTCAGACACCCCCATGGTTTTCTCTGCCTACAGCTGAAGTCATCGCTAGTTGAAGTTTGGCTCTAAGATTGCTGTGCTCTGCAGGAGAGGTAACTGGTATAAAATCAAAATATTTCCAGTAAGACCTCAAATGGAGTAAATGTGCTTGTAATGATAGACTTACAGCTTGCTTTTTTCTGCTGAGAGATTGCTGAAAGCAAAGTGGTTCAATCACTGTACCTTGACACTGCCTACGTGTGGGTGGAATGCTGTCTTACAAAACGGAGTCTAATGAAAAATTAGCGTGGGGTGTTTAGATATATACAGGTATTTTCCATTTATATTATCTGCTGGTTCCTTTTTCTAACTGTCTTTCCTCTTTTTTAAAATGTTCTCAGACTTTCATGGATCTCAATAGTGCTAGCACTGTTGTTTTGCAAGTCTTGACTCAAGCTACCAGTCAAGATACAGCAGTGTTGAAGCCGGCTGAGGAACAACTGAAGCAGTGGGAGACACAGCCAGGTTTTTACTCTGTCTTGTTGGTAAGATATAATGGAAAAGTACTATAAATAAACTATGAGTAATTCTGAGTATGTGGTTCTTTAAATACTGTTGCACCATGACTTCTGGTTGAGAGAAGCCTTGAGTTGCCATGGTCCAGCTACTAGTATCCTTCTGCTGTGTGGTGGTACCATTGTCATCACTTGTCTCTGAAAGCATGCTCCAGGCATTCAGTAGAAGGGGGAAGTCCAATTTGTGGTGGCATGAGGCTCTAGTGCTAAACTTGTTAGTGGTCTCTCTTGAATTCTAGATTAACTGAATCCAAGAGGACACTTGTCAAAGGAATTGCCTTTACTACCTCATGAGCCAGGGTCACCGAGGAAATAACCACCTTTTATTTATTGCGAAGGTGTTGCATTATGCCTGCTTTCATAGAAGTTTCCTCATGCTTTTTACTGCTATGGAGGGAGATTAACTGTCTGGGGTTCTACTAGGGTTCCTGAAAAGGGAAGGGTCAATATTTCTATGGTGTAAAGAGACCAGCTGTTTCACAGAAGACAGGCGTGTAAGAACAGTGGTGTTCTCATATTTCTATATTTATTGTAATCCTAAAACCACAGATAAGCTACTTTTCCTATAAACACTTGGCTTAAGAGTTGTGGAGTGACATGTTCTGGTCTGTGTAGACCACTTATTTGGATGCTGAATGCAAGTCAGAGGGTTGGGGAAAGACTTTTGAGCTATTAAGTTGCATTTTGCTCATTGTCTTTGACATAGTGTTTATGTGGTGATAGATGAACTTGTTGGAAAACAGCAGAAACTACCACTGACTGAGCATTCACAGAGTCACAGAATGTTAGGAGCTAGAAGGGACCTTGAAAGATCCATCTAGTCCAACCCTCCTTCCAGAGCAAGATCACCTAAATTAGGTCAAACAGGAATATGTCCCTGTTTTCTGCATGTTTGCTGTGACAGATTGTAGCTCGGATTGTTGACACATTGAGAACTCACAGATGTGACTGATTTTGATATGTTTTAGTTTAAATGTAAGGGCCAAAAATGCAAGGTTTGGAAGCATCAAGTATTGTTAATTCTTGTAATGTGGTTATGTAACCTTGCGTGTGGGACACATCAACCTTTCTTCAAGTGTAAAATACAGTCTTCCAAACTAAATAGAAGTAGAGCATCTGTACTCCTTTGTTTACCTTTATTATGATGGAGGATTGCCTGGAAGAGAAGATAGTTGGCACTCTTTTGGTGGGGCAGAAAAGGGCAATGAGAAGTAATATAATTACATAATTTAGATACCTTGGCTTTTTTTATTTTTTGCATTTCTTAACCAGGCTGGTCTAGTTTTGCGGTATTCTGATTTGAGGAGGGTTTGTTTCTGATTAGTATTTTAGCAAGGAAATTAGCACTTGGGAAATTCTCACTTCTACCTACCTAATTAGAAGGTGCAATGGAAGCTTCAGAACAAGGAGTTTTCTTTTTCCATATTTCATGTGTTTTGCAGCACAAATATCTTGGATATGAGGCTAAAGCATCATTTGAAGTTTCCTCTTTGTGTTGTAAAAGTTGCGCTTGGGAGAGGTCAAATCTTTCAGGGTTCTTTCCTTCTTTATAAACAAGCCTTGGGGGAGGAAAATTGTATTACACAGATCCTTTTCATATTTTGTGGTTTATATCAGAGGCTTACAACCTTATTGGTGTTTTTCTAAAGCTTGCCAGTTTTGCAGTCAATACCTTTTGACATGTAAGTCTGTTTTACTTGAGTTTGTGAGGTTTTTTCTTGTTGGGTATTACATCTAGAAGGATGTTATTACTACAGAAATGGAGAAGTTTAAGTTCTGAGTGTGTCGTGTAAGTGCTTGGTGAGATCTCAGGTGTCTATACGTCTGAATTCTTTGAAGGGTTTATTTATAGTTCCTCAAACATAGCGACCAAAAGCAGCAGATGCTCTTGAAACAAGTTCCTTCACTTTTCATGTCTTTCCTTAGGGGCCTCAAAGCAATTGATAGAAGTGGTGCACTCTCTTTCTACAGTGCACTGTGTAAGATGACCACTGAACTTATGCTTGTTTGCTCCATAAATGAGGGAGTAATGTCTTGCCCCTTTGAGAAAGATCCATTCAGTACTGTGGAAAGCTGGTCTTTTTCGTCAGCTTTAAGATTCAATAGCCTACCTTCAGTTTTGGTTATCTAATTTTACAGGGTCACTACATAAAATAATCTCTGTTTGTATATACATATAGGTACCTAAAAGTGTACTTGGACAGATACAGATCTATGTATATGTATAGATAGTTTTTCAGTAGTAGAAACTAATTTCCCAGGTTAAATATAGGCAAGATCGAGAGTTGCTGTCCTACAAGGCCACTGGTTTGCAGTCAGCATTGATAGAATAGTTCTCACATGAAAGGTCACAGATGCCTGGGACTCTGCACAATACAGTATAGCCTCTTATTCTAGTCAGAATCCAGCTATAAAGTTTAATGTAATAACTGGATGATTCTAGTAGTTATTACCACTTTATTCCCTGATCAGCCAGACAAGAACAGAAATATGTTTGCCCTGTATGTTTGGCTTATTTTTTATAAATCAAGTATTAGGGTTAGCATTTTTGCAATTTTCAAAAATTAATACTTGTTTCACTTGTCTGTCAAATGCTAGCTAGTGCGTTTTGCGTATCTCTCTACAGACGGAGTGTGTATATTTACACATCTGTCAGTGTATGTGTTAATACAATGGCATCCTGAGCAGGTTTTAATTTTTTTTTTTCTTTTTAAACAGAATATCTTTACAAATCATAGTCTGGATGTGAATGTAAGATGGTTAGCTGTGCTGTACTTTAAAAATGGAATTGATCGCTACTGGAGGCGTGTTGCACCACAGTAAGTTCTGATTTTCTTCCACTTCACCTTCTACAGTAGGTTTTGTTACACTTGTCAAGATGGAATACAACACATTGCTTGGTTGATAGAAGTTACTTCAAAATTCATGGTGAAACTGATAAAAATGTTTCAGCATCAGGACTCGTGAACCTGGCTGTTTTCATACTGTTTCTTACAACTTTGTTAATGGTTTACTTTTAAAAACTTAGAAGGCTGTTTAATAGAAATCAGATTTTGAAGTGATGTGATAAGCTTTATCAAGTTAATACCTGTACTTTCTGGTAGCAGGAGATGTGAAAGGTAGGAAGTCTCTTGGAGAGGTTGAGACTTTTAATTTAAGCTGATTAATAATGATCATACTGACACATACATGAGGAAATGGAAGCAACTATCTGTATAACAAGTTCTGGTCTTCATTTTCTGTTGTCTGGATATGTGGGTTCTAATAATGCATAGTAAAAAATTCTGCAAAGAAGCTAAATAATCTAACCACTGTTCTTGGCCCCAAATAATTTATTGAAGTGGCGATGCTGTTATCATTTGTAAGCTTCCAGAACTCTATACCTCTGTGTTCTGTGTGAAAAGTACTTCTGATAAGTAGATGTAATTTCAAAAAGGCTTTCAATTTTCCTTCATCGTTTTCAGGAACTAAAAGTTGTGGAAGTTTTCAGTGCTTCCCTTAAATGCTAGCAGCATGAATTGTGGTATCACTGTCAGGTTGTTAAGGGTATGAATTGGATTCTCTGGTCCAGTTTTTATTCATCATGAATCTAAGCTAATTCAGAAACGGTGGTGTGATTGTCATTGAGTCCTGTGTTTGAGAGTGTGGCTAGGATAGAGTTAATTTTCTAGTGACTGTGTAGTGCTGTGTTTGGGAGTTAAGATGAGACCAATGCTGATGCTTTGGTTGTTGCTAAGCAGAACAGGACTTGTCGGGTTTTCATATTACCCTGCATGCAAGACAGCAGGGGACACCCAGGAAGCTGGGAGGAGCATGCAGCCAGGACAGGTGACCCCCAAAACTAACCAGAGGGCTTATTCCATACCAGTGATGTCATGCTCAGCGTGAAGGAGGGTAGGGAAGGGGAATGTGACTCCATGAGCGTAGTTCTGGGACAATCTGGCTACAGCAAGCAACTGAGTTTTGCAGTATGGTGAGAAACTGCATTGTATGTCACCAGTCTTCTATTTTTTTGCTATGCAGTCCTTTGCTGTGCCAGTAAACTATCCTTATCCCAACCCACAAGGTTTGCTCTATTTTTTTTCCTCTTCGTCCCACCTCCATACACACTGTTGGAGGGCGGGAGGGCATGGGAAAGAAGTCAGCAGATAATGTGGGAAGTGACATGATACATAGCTCTCAGCTGCCAGCTGGGGCTAAACCACAACGGTGTGATGTGTTTTGCTGTACATTATAAGATTTTTTTCTGAACATCCGCCAAAAGAGGGAAAACTGATGAAATCCTGCATTTGTAGGGCAGATTTAAGTAGTAGTACTCCTTTATTACATAAAGCAATATTTTTTTTGTATGTGGATCAGTCTGCAATTGCAAAATATCTGCATGTGTTCAGATTCTCCATTATGCGAGACGAGTACCACCTTCTGCATGGAAGAGGGTGTGTACCTTTAACACTTCTGATTGAAGCGATGAGGTAATGCTGCTTACAGTTATGGTACTTAAAAAGTGTAATTTGAAGCAATTAAAATATATTGTTCCAATCTCTATTTTTAGATTGATGCTAGTAGCACTTCTGAAAAATCATGGTCTCCTGCAGAAGCAATGACTGCAGTTTTACTAGTTGAAATGAAATAAAATTGAGTAATAATCTTTCAACGTATTTTCATCTTGCAAATTTAATATGATTTAAGAAAATTATCGTTGGCTATTTGTAAAGGTTCTCTAGGGTAAATCCACATTAAATTTCCAATATTCATCCAGGTTGTTTTCACATTTTAATTTTTGGAGCTTTGAGCCCAGCTGATAATTACTGTCAGGCCCAGGGAAAGGGTCTAGCTGTTTCCTGCAGAAGCAACCCCTGCAGCCCCCACCTCTACACCAGACCGCTGCCATGCAAAACCACAACAGCTCTACAAACTTGTTAAATATTTAGATATGTGTCTCCCTGTACCAAACACAGAAAAACATAGAAACTTTGGAATTGTAAATTGTGAGAGATGACAGCATGCTTAGAAGTTCACCTCTAGAAGAACTCTTCTTAACCTTCTGTTTGCTGTAATTCAGTGCTGAGGGGAAAGAAGTTGTTGAATGATAGACATTCCTCCTAATTTCTAGCCTGCCTATGCTTTTGTGTGGCATCCTGGCCATTTCTTGCAGTGTTTTAAAGGAGATTAAATGCTCCACTGCCCGAGTCCTGCGGGAGGGTGAGCCCATGGCAGTGGGATCCCATCTCCAGTGGGTGTCACTGTTGTATTATTATCCAAATCCCAAATTCCTCCATCCCTGAGATTCCCCAACTCCTGTCACATAATGCAGTATGCTACTTGCTTCCCGATTGATTTCTTAGTTTTTTTTTTTTAATTACTCTTTGCTAATAATGCCTGTATTTCAGGCATTTATCCCTGTGAGTATATCTTTCTCTTGTTTGTAACAGCAAAAGCTTTAACATTTTTAATTGATAAGGGTATAAACATTTTTATTTAGAGAAATAAATGGAATACTTGCTGCTCTTAGAATATGTGTATGGTAACAGTAATGTACTTATAATTGCAAAAAATAGTTGAGGCAAGGGGTCTCATGAGCATAAAAACAAGGTAAATGAAATATAGTGAAACAAGTTTTATTTTTCTTTGCAAAAACTTTGTGTGCTTTCAGTTAGCGAATTATTGTACAAGCTGTGTTTGAGATTATATTACATAATTATGCTAATAGGAACTTGCAATCTTTAGAAACCAGTTAATTTCCACACATACAGGAATACTTTGTGTACTGCATTATTGTATTAAAAAATAAAACCCACAGAACATTTCTCTAAAATGTTATCTACTTGCTTTCGATTAATAACTGAAATAGTTGCTTGCAGAAAAACACCATTTCAGGAATCTTTGAACTTTACCAAAAATATTTTTAGGTATAGTTTAATTAAGTATAATATCTAAATTAAGTAAAAATATCTAAAGTCAAAATCTTTGTAAAAAGGCATTTAAATGTGGTTCCTGAATTCTATAAATTACACTTGGAAAAAAAGACTTAAGAG
>VXBZ01006951.1:37496-47798 GCA_013399135.1 Heliornis fulica | reverse complement strand
TTCTAAGTTGCTAGTGAAGCAATCCACACATGCCCACCCTTCCCCCCCAGCATTTACTATACTTAGAATGCTATATCTTTGATTTAGGAAATATAGAGTACTTGTGCTGTATGGGCTAGGGGGAAGCGAAAGCTAGAGTATTGTTGCAAATCCTTGATTTTAGGGTAAATCCTATTTCTTCTTTTTATTATTTTGAGATAAATATTAAGTGTTTCTTTAGGAGTGTTTTGGGATCATTTTCAATCTTGCTGTATAAAACTAAGAGGTCAGTATCTGTGCCTGAAGTTGGACAGCAGGAAGTGGTTTTGTTGGTGTGTTTAATTTTAATTTCTAGCCACTAGACTTTGTTGAGGTGTGATGATTGCATGCATACTTCAATATTATTGCAATATTAGGTGAAACAGTTTCATCTAAACAACTTTGTGATAATGTCTTTTTATATAGCAGAAACAGTTTCTAAGTGCTATTGGTAAATGAAAGTGGATTTTTTTTTTCTTCTGATTCTATTATCTATAAATATCAACAAAGTATTTTTAAAAGCAGCTTGTTTTGATGCCTGCCTGGAAGTTAAAGGAAAATAACATGGATCATATAAAGTCTGAAGAAGTGCAGGCGTGATGTGGTACTGTAACTTGTAGCCTCAAACTCATATGGTCACTTAAAGGGAAGTATAAAGGTACTCTAAAACTTGAATGAAAGTTAGCCTTTATGGCTTAAAATTTATCTGTCTGACTAGCTTTTCTTGCATTTTTGAAGACTATATTTTTCACTAAAAGATAAAATTTTCATAAGATCCTTATTTTCAAGTGTAGCTATGTGACCTGCTTGTAAAAAAAGAATTTGTAGTAGGATATTATTATTGTTTGCAAAAAAGAGCTCTGATCTGGTATGCTGATTGCCTTACACTGGGCATCTTTTTGTCATTATCCATTAGTATGTGTGGGAGAAGTCATGCTCAAGCCATCAGATGCCACAGTGATAATTATATAACAATGATCAGTTTATAGCTTGGCCAGTTTTTCCTCATTTTCTTTAAATACTTGTGTATCTTACGCGGTGAACTTTCTCTTTACAAAATAACATCAAAAGCTGAGGTGAAAAGATGTCAAATTCGTCTCTTTCACTGCCTCTTCTCTTTTTAAATATCTTTGAGATAGTGAAAAAACAAGGAGTGTTATCTTGATAGTTTAGCAGGCAGGAATACATTAGTTCCAAGAAAATTGTGTATGAAAATATTTTTATGCCAGTCAACCACAAATACACAAATGGAAATGATCACTCTGTGTCTAATAATGGCGAGAAAATAATTCTAATATTGAAAATTAAGTCATATTCTGATATATCCTCACAGCGCTCTTTCTGAAGAAGAAAAAGCTACTTTGCGTGCGGGCCTTATCACCAACTTTAATGAGCCAGTGAATCAGGTTAGTGGTGAACAATTAATTATTACTCTTCCCAGCAAATGCTTGTGTTGGTATATAATTAGATTTCTCTGTACAAAGTGTTTAATGATGATAATAAACTTGATGAGTTGCAATTTATATGTTGCCTTTCAGGCAATCTTTATGCTGAAGTGAGATTTATTTTTTTTTTTTCCACAGGGGGTAATGCTACAATGTTTTGTCTCTTTGCTTTATTTTTATGTTTCAGTGGCAGTTTACGTTGTTGCTTGCTTTTTATGCAACCTTTTATTGAAATGGTTCAGGGAATGGATGTAGCTCAAAAATAACTTTTTCTTCCCTTGTAACTTTTCTTTTCGGCTGTATCTCTTCTCTGATCTGACTCTCATTCTATCCATACAAGGAAGGGTGGTGGTATTTTCACTAGGAATGAGCTGTTGATAATGCTACTGCATAAACCTACCTAAGCAGTATCACTGTCACGTAACTCATCATAGCATTAATGAATTAATATAGGCATAACAAAACTTCAGTATGATAGTGTCTTGTCTTACATAAAGTGACTAACTTCAAGCTCCTGTTTTGACTAGAATAAGGATTTATTATTAGATTGTGAATAGAGGTAATGTTAGGAGCTCAGAATATGCATATACAAGATGAACTGGTCTTACATGTACGAGAATGAGTTAGCAGAAGGAAGCACAAGATTTTACAAAGATGCATTGCTAATATTTTAAGTTAAATCTTAAAGAACTTTTCCAAGAAAATATAGTAATTATTTGTATAAGGTAAAGCTTAAAAAGAAAAGTTATGGCAGATGAACCTCTGATCTGCAGGCAGCTCAATTTCAGTTTTTCAGGTTTCCTTGGTTGGATTAATATTATTTGTAGGATTAGAACAATATGTCAAAATTAGGGTAACTTAGGCTTTGTATAAGACCCTCTGTGCAATGACAGCTTTGTAAATTTTTCCATACCTCAGTTTGACTGCTAAGACAATAGTATGGAATAATTTGGAGTAACATAATAATGTTAAATTCCACTTCCATCCACATGCTGTTGAACAGTTCTGCAGTTCTGAGACTATAGTCAAGGGTCAAGACTGGAACCCTTTTAACTGAGACTTGTGGCTTTACGTATTTGTGTGCCTGTGTATTTTTGGGACATAACATTTTGAAATGGGAAGTATTCTGTTTTATGCCAGCAGCCTGCCTCTAAACAATTTCCCAAACAGTTGCTGTGATACTGAAATCTGTTTACAGAGTCTGTCTCCCCTTTCTTCTCCCTTCTTCCTTTGTGTGCTGTAGATATCTTGCGGTTTCCTTGGAGAGGCTTCTTTCATTTAGTCCCTAGTCTGCTTGATATGCCTGAGTTTTCGGATCTTGTGTTTCTAATGAGTGCTCTTTTTCAGTCACAGACGCTTATAACACAGTTGCTAGATGCTTGTGTTTTCTGTACCATTAAAGGTAGAATAATTATGACCCTTCTGTATATAAAAAAAAAAGCAACCCAAAAATAAAAGAATTAGACATAGTATTGAGATGTGATGATGCGAGCTGACTTGCAAGGGAGGGGAGAAGAAAAACAGAACATACCATATGTCGGGAGCATAATTTCCATGCCTTCTGAAGATATTTACCATATGGAGAGAACAGAGGAAGAAAATACTCCGTGAAATGTATGACAACAGATTATTTTTTTTCACTTAAAGCCAGTCCTTAAGGAAAAAAGTACTCTTAGCTTCCCTGGAGAGATTGTTTCTTGTATCACATACGGAGGAAAGTTTATTTGCTCCCTCCTGCCGATTGACGTCACTTGATCCAAAAATAAATGAGTCCCATCCCTTCCTTGCAAATGTTGACGTCAGTTTTCTGAAGCAATTCTTCTTAAGTGAGTGGGTAGGAATGAGTATGATTATTTTAAGTTCTATGGGGTGGTCAGATAAAGCAGCTAAGGAAGCAGTGAAGGAGATCATGGTTATCCGCCTCTTATGCCTGTAAGTTACTTGGGTTCCTTTTGATAGCATAAGAAGGTGTCTTCTTCCCTAAGAAGGCAGTGTGGTTACAGTTCTGTGGGTATACTGAAAGTGATAGCATCTGCTTTGTGAAGGTTGTCCTTTCAAGGACCTTTACAATGCAAGTGTGATAATGAGGAAACAAGAATATTAAGTTTGTGGATGTTGGAGGTGGAGTTGTGAGGGACTATAGAGCATTTATAAAGGAATGTGTAGGGGAAGGGAGTGGTGGAAGTAGCAAAGTGAGGAATAGACACAAAGGAGGTATAAAAAAAGGCCTGTTGCATCAACTATGGCTGATGATTACCTGTGAGATTTGATGACAGCAAAGAAAGTCAGATGTGAGGGGTGGCACAGATGCATGTGGCCTGTTGTGTGAGAATCTGGAGCAAGTGAGAGTTTTGACTCCAGCTACTGGGACAAGACCACAGCTCATGGCACTGGTGCCTGGGGATGCCAGTGGGTATCTCTCCTAAAGGCTAAAATTCATGTATAGCAGAAATAAGAGTAGTGTGTGTTCAGCAGTCTGTTTGTAGAAAGTGATAGAAAAAATCACTAAGTAAAATGTGGTCCCCAAATATCTGTTTCTTCATTTACGTGATTCTAGAACAAATAAATTTTAGTAGTCTATGTGAAATTTCAGCAAGGCAGACAGGTTGGCATCTTCTGTAAATGGTATAAACATAAAGTGAAAGGCTTTTTTTCTGCTCTACAGTGATGTGCATTCAGCAAACTTAAAAATAGTTTGAAATAAACCCTACACAAATCTAGCAATCCATACTATTTTTTTTTTAATCGGGGTTTTTTTTGCCTGTTAATTTCTGCTATGTATGTTTCCTAAATTATCTTTGACTTTGTTTTGTTTTGCTTTTTGCAGATAGCAACTCAGATCTCTGTACTGATTGCTAAAGTTGCCAGGGTTGACTGCCCAAGGCAATGGCCAGAACTTATACCCACTCTTGTAGAATCTGTGAAAGTCCAGGATGATCTTCGACAACATAGAGCACTACTTACCTTTTATCATGTTACCAAGACTCTGGCATCCAAACGCCTTGCTGCTGATAGGAAACTTTTCTCCGATGTAAGTAATGCGATGCGATACGGTAAAGCATGCAAACCAAGTAATGCATGTGTTTATTACTTCTGTGGTGGTGCTCTAATGGCAGTTATGTTGATGTTAATGTCTGCCTTTGAAACAGAAATGTTCCTGATTTCGTTATACAGCATTAAATAACTGGAAGTTGATTTCTAGGTGAAATGTTTGAGATCCATAATAATTTTGTATGCAGCTTGAACTGATCTCACCAATACTTACAAATATCTAAAGGTTGGCTGTCTAGAGAAAGGACATGTGAGTGCAAATGACAGATTTTTGTCTCATGTAAGAATTTGTCTCCATTTTAAGAATCCACTAATTAGAACACAGATTTACCTTTGGCTGTAGGCTGTTGGTTGTATCTCCAGTGCATATCGGAGTTAGGTGATGCTGTAGTACAGTTAACTGAATTCAATGAATTAAACATCTTTTCCAAGCATGCTACATTTGAATTTTCAAAATTTTATTTTGTTTGTCCATTTTAAAGAAAATACCGTAATGCAGATAACGAAGCCTTATTTCTAGAGGCTTACCTACTTATATATTAAAAAAAAAATTGGCTGTGTAAGGTGAAACTTAAGGTGAAACTTCAATTGTCTGGAGTCTGAGGAACTGGCCCTTGAAACAGGACAGGACTGAAGTGATATGTTGTTATGAGACGTATGTGTAGAGGAACAGTATTTTGTCTCTCTGCTGTGTATTAGTATGGACTAATGTAATTTCCGTATAGGAATTATTTCTTTATATTTTGACATCTATCAGGGTGATTTGGGTAATTGAGCAATACAGGTTTTGGTGTATTCAGATAGTGATTTCTCTTTTTAGAGCTCTACTGAACCAAGATGTTCCTTATACTGCTTGGTTGTGCAACTGAAAGCAATAATGCTCAAGGGTATAGCAAAAAAACCCCAACTTCTCAATCCCAAAGCCCCACCTTCATATCCAAAATATCCAAATCCATACTATCTCAGTAGGACAGAAAGGAATTTATCGATAGTAAGATCCAGTACTTATTGCTAAAGTTGTCATGTCCAATGATATCTTTGCTTTATTTCCACCATTTTACTAGCTTCTAAAAGAGCTGTTATCTACAGTCAAAGTTTTTGTGTTCCCAAGAAATTACATTTGTATGAACCTTTTTCCTTATGGTATATTTTCCCCAGCATGGTATTTTATTTGTATATTCTTTTACTTTAAACTTCAAACATGCAAAGAAAAGGCTTTCTGGGTTTTCTTCAAGATTTCTAAGGCTGTTCTTGTAAAAAATATAATTAAATAAATTTAATAACCATGCTTTTTAGAGCAGGGGTTTGTTAAATGTTGGTTTTAGCTTGTGCATATGTTCAGTATCCAGAGTTCCCTTATCGTCTAATTTGGTGTGGATGAATATGTGCAGTGTGTCCATTTTCAGTGTGTTGGGGACACTGTGTATATTCAGGTTTTTGAACTCTTGTTAGGAAAACAAAACAAAACATTTTGAGCATTTGGCCAAGAGTTTTCACATTTTTCTGGAAAAGTTGTTTTAATCAGTATGACTCATTGCAATGAAGAAGCAAGTGGAACTCTGGCCTTATGCAAGAAGATAGATTAAATAATTTAAGTCTTAAGCGGCCTTTAAAATTTAGGAGTTTATTATGCTGTAGCCAAATTCAGGAAACCAGTTATATTTTGGATCCTTCTTTTTGCAGCTTGCCTCAGGTATTTACGGCTTTGCTTGTTCCTTGTGGAATCATCATACGGATACATTCCTACAGCATGTTTGTACCGGGGATGAAACAGCTGCTGCAAATTCACTAGAAAGAACTTTGTTGTCATTGAAAGGTAATAATGCAGAACAATATTAAATATACTAAATCAAATAACTTTCTTCACAGTAGTGCTTTCATGGTGAAGAGTTAGCATTTTGTAACAAAGCCATGCTCATTAGGAAGAACAGTAGTCTTTGTTTTACCTGCACGTTTAGCAAGGCAGGAGGATTGTTCACGTGAAAGGGGGAGGAGGTACTCTTTGTTCTTAGTATGTACTGTTCTGACCTGCTTGTAAGAAGTCAAGGTCTATCAAGTGTGAAAGTGGAGGCCACAGCTGCTCTTAGTTATGTGCAGAAATTAGGTTTGTAGGTACTTAACTGGGGAAGCTGAGCCATGAATTTTGTTGCATAAAGTTCACCTTGTGTTCAGTGAAGTTAGTTTCAGCAGTCAGATTAGATTTTAGACTGATGATAAATACTTGTCAGTGGGATAATCTCATGTTCTTACCATACTTTGCTGCTTGGAAGAATTGAGAAGTTTGTGTGCAGTGCTTGCAGTGTAGGTGCGGTCATGAATTGTTTCCGAAGGTGCACTATGTAGCTTCTCTGGGCTACTAGCAGTGGTAAGCCTGGGGAAATCCATAAGATGATTTAGGGGCCCTAGTTGACTGTACTTGGCCCTTTTCCCACTGCATAACCTTTCAGAAGTTGAGTATATTCAGCTTTTGCAGATTTCTTCTAGACTGAGTAATTCTTTGAAATCTCTTCATTATTTTGCACATAATGTACTGAATTGGTAAGTAACTTCAAGATTAGATTCATGTTAGGACACGTCCAAAGGCCCAAGATTAAGTGTATTTTACATATTGAGAGTTGGACGAAAGGCATAGCAACTGTAGTTGTGTTCTGAAATCTCTTGGACTAAGGGCTGAGAAATATCCACACAAGTAACCTTTTTCATTTCTTAGTGCTTCGTAAACTGACAGTCCATGGATTTGTAGAACCTCATTGGAGTGCTGAGGTGATGGTAAGTGACATTTCTGGTTCTAGCTCTAGATTAGGAATCTTACGTGACCCTTTCAGGTGGTGTTAAAGCTGTGTGTAAAAGTCAATGAAAGTCACCTGTTTGTTTGTGTGAAGGAAGATCAAGCATCATGATCTTAAACTTGTCCTCCTACTAGCTGAGAACTGTTAGATTCTGCATAGATCTTATATACTGTGACACCAATGGCACGAGCTTTATGAAAAGAAAAGGTACCCTTTCCAGTTTACTTGTCATGTGGTAGTGACTCGCTTGTTGTCTGCTGGAAGATGTATTATATGTACACATATATCTGCCGCATGAAGATGTTCTCATTTGATGAGTGCAATGGCCTATTTGTCTTGTGCAGTTCTGTTAGTGGAATTTATCTGAGATGAAAGCCTGTGGCAGGCAGCACATCTAGAGAGAGGAAAAAGTAAGAGAGAAGGAAGAAACTCAAGCATCTCCTTTAACCCCAAACACCGTCTGTTTTGCTGGGGGTATTGGTTACCTATGACCTTACATCCTAAACTAGGAAGTTGAGAACAGGAAAAAAATGAATTAAGACACTTGTAAAGCATATGTGTCTATTCACCAAAGAAAACATAAGAATAAGCTTGTTAGTGGTACTAATATGGTTGATTTGGATAATCTATCCCTGCCAGGTAGCTAATTATTTGTTTCATGAAGACCTTGTTTGTCCAAGATAATTTAATTCAGTTAAAAATGGTAAAGTGATATCTAAGCTAGTTACATGTCTAAATTGACTTCAGCTTGATTTAACTTTCTTCTCATAATACTGTGCAAATTAAGCTTCATCTTTAAAAGACACAAACTTTTGATTTTTCAGGGTTTTCTACATGCAGTATTTGAACGACTAAAACAATTTCTGGAGTGCAGTAAGTATCTGGATATTTTTCTTTGTATTGGTTGTTAAAGATTAGATGCTGTATGAGAACATAACAGTTTAGTGCATCATCAGTAATTATTTAGGTGCAAGGTACTTTTTGTAAGTGTAAAGTTATTACTTAAAATGCTCCTGAAGCTGTCAGATCATCTTGAGTTTTCTTTGGGAGAATTTTATCGTTTTTCTTTTTCCTGGAGTTTGCCATGCGTTTGCTAGGTGTCAGATGGGAAATACAGAGTACATGCAGCTGAATGTGGACTTTAACTGGAGTACTAGTCTGAAACAGGCAATCACAGGTTAACACAGTGAACAGAAACACAAACACAAATGGAAGATGTTGGTGCTTTTGTGGATTTTCCTGAAGTAAAGGATATCTGAACTCATTTTTCTTACTAGTATACTTTTAGTAGACTTGAGGCAAGCCATTCACTCATTTGAAGCCTGTCAGGTCATCCTTTTAGGATTCAATTTAGGATTTTAGTATTTGTAAACTGAGTAGAAAGAATTTTCTGATATAAATGAAGGTACTTGGGTCAGCAACATTGATTTAAGTGTGAGGGGCTTATCTAGGCTCAGAGCCTCGTTTATAGAGAAGATGGACACTATCACTGTGTTCAGTGCTGAAATAAATACTAAATTTATGCGTTTTCTGGCCGTTCTTTAATTTTTTGCAAGGTAGTTACCTAGCTTTAATAGACTGAATTGAAGGCCAACCCAAACTGAAGCTTGGTAGTTATCAAAGGTCCCTAGAATATGATGAATTTGGGGTTTTAATGGCACAGAAGAAATGAGCTGAAGCTTCCTGTTGCCACCTTTCTAATCAGTAAGTTGTTTTGCAAAAGCAGGCACAGCTGTCTCACAAGATTAGCATTTACACTTTTTATATCGTGGGTTTTTTTTTACCTGTATGCCCTCATTATGGCTCTTAAAGCTTTTTATAAAAAAAAGAAAACCATAATCTACTTTTTGTAAATTGAGACTGTTTTCCAGTGTCTGTAATCATTACTTTTTAAGGTGGAGAAAAGCACATATAATCCAGTAGCAAGGATACACCATAACTTTAATAAAAGGGCATTCTGTCCTTTCAATGCTTTCTTACTTGTCTATCCTAGCAGTTATTTGCATTATTTTCACTGCCTTTTATTATGAAGTTCTCTGTGCTAACTGTTCTACTTTGGTTGCCTTGAATTTCACTGCAGCGCAAATAACTAGTTAATGATTTATTTTACTTTTTTCCACCTAGTACTTGTTAGCTTGAATTTGAATTTATTCCACCACAGAACATTTTCTGGCTATCATAATCCCTGTAATACAGATAAAACAAGTTGTTCTCCAGTGTTAATTTTTAAAATTTAGCTATGCATAAAGACAAGTAGAGTCTAAAATAATGTGTTAAATATCTAATTTCACCAGGTAGAAGTATAAGAGCAGAAAACATGTGCAGAGATCGTCTAGAAAAGACTATAATTCTGTTCACTAAAGTGGTAAGTAAATTCTCCATTCAGTGAGTGAATATTTTACTGTTCTAGAAGAGCAGTCCTTAGTTAGACATGTATGTGCTTTAAAGCCTGGGGATTTCAAGTCTTTTAAAGAAATGGAAGGTATTGCAACTTAAAATTTCTTTGTTATGAAATATATTTTTGAATTTTTTTAAGGGAAAGGGTGTCTGTTTTCTCATGGTGACATAAATTTCAGGAGTAAAGAACATATTTTCTTAGCTTAAAAAACGCTAAAAATTTATAAAAGTATTAAAAAATGAATGCTTTCCATAAGTATGCTATTCACCTAGTTTTTTTTTACTCAAGAAAATTCTGGAAGTTTTGCTAGAACATTGGTATCAGCGTTGATGAATAAAAGAGAAACTTTTTATACTGCCTTTTTAAAGTATTTAGACTGTTATTTCTAAGGCAGCTAGTTCTCTTGAATAACTGGCCACTATTTTGTGTAGTTTTCTTTCAGTAAACTAAAACTCTTACCGTCTGTAACTTCTTTATTATATAGTGCTTTTGGAATTGTCAGATAATTCTATACAACCATTAATTGCATATATTATGTTAAGGGCATTTTTGGCATTGTCACGTGCTCTGTTTTTAAGTTACAAAACCTACAGATTTTCCA
>VXBZ01006951.1:21844-37484 GCA_013399135.1 Heliornis fulica | reverse complement strand
ATTTTCCATTGCTTTAAAATTCTGTATTGGGGCCATTTTTCTTATTTAAATATTCAGTGTAATTATCAGGGGTGAGAAGCTACCTGTTCACCAAAACTGAACTGCAGGTGCTCTGACCTAATATTTTTATTCTGTCTCATAGTACTTCTTTGAACTACCGAGCAGAGTATGTGAAGCACGTACCTCTTTTCATAGACCTGAAAAGAAAATACACTTTATTGATATATAATTACCACACATAGAAATGCAAGAGTTAGACTTAGGCATTTTTTNTAATTACTTCTGGTGTGGTAACTTGCAACTGGCACCCATGACACCAGGAAGCACACCCACATTACCCATCAGCTATCTACAGTCGCAGTCTAACTGTTATCTAGACAACTGTATAACTTCAGGTCATGCCATTTATTTAAAAAAGTAAAAAAAAAAAAAAAAAAGTTTTATCCTTCATGCCTTATTCTAAGTCAGTAATTCTAATAGGGATTTATTACCAGCTAAAATGTTCAGGTGTTTAAGTGTGGCTGATAAGTTTTATTTATTGTATTGCTAGCAAGGTAGTCTATTTGAAAATGGTTAATGTTCCTTGAACTTAAAGGTAATTATGAACATGAGTCACAAATTTGAGGTCACAGTAATTCTTTATTAACCATTGATAATGATCTCTTCCTAATTTCCAGTCTGTGTTCATTTTTCTTTAATTTTATAAAAATTGTCAGTTCCTTTTGATAACTAGTTTATGAAGGTATTTACTGAAACTTGCACAAAAATTAGTTTGACTTCTTTCTTGCTCTTCTACTTCCTTAATTTTTAGCTTTTGGATTTCCTGGATCAACACCCTTTTTCATTCACCCCTTTGATTCAGAGGTCATTGGAGTTTGCTGTAAGCTATGTTTTCACAGAGACTGGTGAAGGAATTGTATTTGAGCGGTTTATTGTGCAGTGCATGAATCTCATTAAGATGATTGTAAAAAATTATGCCTACAAGCCATCCAAAAATATTGAAGGTATTGCTGCTATAAACTACTTATTAGTATCCTAAGAAGAATTTTTCTAGTTGTTATAAAGGTTTTTACTATTTTGAAGCACGTAATATTTTAGTAGTTATGAACATGTATGCCTCTGTCCCTGTAATAATAATACTTATATTGATGATCAAAGTATTAAAATATATATATAGACACTGACTCACTAAAGTAATTCAAAATACATGAGGAGCATGACTATCTCATTATGTTAGTTTTTATGAACTAAATTTGAAAAGTATTGAGGTATTGATTTATCTCATCACACGATTGCCTGCATCTTTCTTCTGAGAAATGTTTCAGTCTAATTAACCCTGGAAGACAGAAACATGGTGAATTTAAAGTGCAGTTGAGTATAAACCAGTTTATATGTACTGCTTTAAGAACTGTGTTTTATTCTCACTCTTCTTACATTGCTGTATTTACATATAATGAAAAATACGATTGAACTATATTAAGTCAAAACCAACCTGAATATGTCCATGTTATTTGGATACTTCACAATAACTAGATGACAATTAGCAATCTCTTTCTAAATAAAGCACAAAGTTTCCTGAACATGCTAGTCAGTCATGTCAGACAGAAACCTAAATTCTTCAGAATATTCATGTATTACACTGTTCTTTCGTAATTTTGTAATATCTCGGAATGTCCTAAATCCACAGATTATTAAAAAAAAAATCTCCTTGTAAAATCTCACAGTTGTGTATGAGGTTTTTGAAATAGAAATGAGCTTGAGACAAGAATAATGTATTATATTCTATTACAAACTGTAGCACTTGACTCAGAGCTGGGTGATTTAAAAAAAAATTTTTCTTAATTTCTGACTGACATACAGTATTTATGTTGGTTGTGTAGCATACAATAGTTCCCTTATTGCTGTTTTCTTTAATGAATATTAACTCATAAGTAACCAGAGTTATTTTAACATTATATTTGGATAAACTTTCTGAATACATATAAATGAACTTTGTTCAGTGTATTTTTTTAAGTGAGTATTGCTAAATTAAAAAAAAATAGCAAAAGCATTTGCTAAACAGGTTTTTCTTTGCTGTCAGAGAATTTTCTTAAAAGTAAATGAATTTGGCAGTTTAAATTGCTTCAGCAACAGACTTTAGGTGCTACGTTTTTAGTCTGCCATGGAAATATATTTTTTTGTTTATTCTGAAGATAACAATTTCATATCTATCTACTGTTTTCTTTCTAATTTTACTAGACTACTGTTTGATCATTAACACAATTGTGATTTGGAATTTTCTGTTTTATTTCAGATAGCAGTCCTGAAACTCTTGAAGCACATAATATAAAAATGTCATTTTTCACATATCCGACGCTAATGGAAATATGTAGGAGATTAGTCACTCACTATTTCCTGCTGACAGAGGAAGAATTAATGATGTGGGAAGAGGACCCAGAAGGCTTCAGTAAGAAAAATGTTGTATAGTTGGTTGCAGTTTAGTTAGATATTGGCATAAGAGTTTCATATCTACAAATTGCCTCTACAAATTGCTTGCAGCAATATTGGTGGCTTTATTTTCTGCATTCTTGTTACATGGACAAATACTGCCTCCTAGAGATTGCTTTCATAATGAAATTTCTCAGTAGTCTATGATACTCACATATCTAAATACTAAACTTTACTTTAACTATAGTTGAAATAATACTTTTTCCTTTGAAATATTACCTGTGGAAGAGACAGGAGGAGATTCTTGGAAGTACAGTCTCAGAGTAAGTGTTTCAATTTGAATGAACACCATTCAACATTTCTGGATGCATTTCTTACTAGCATTGTAACAGAGAGATTATATTTAACAGAAAGCTAAATTTATGATTTTTAAAACGAGATCTTTAGCGAAAGAAATTTTGTTGGAGTTACGATAAATGAACAAAGTTAACTTATACATGTTCAAACGTGCTGAAATAGTCTGGAAATTTTTCTCCTTGCGTTCAAAGAGGGAGGGAAAAGGAGTTTGCTTCAGCAAATTTGTATTGTATAGCATCTGATGGTTATTAAACTCAGAAGTTCTCTGTTCTTTTAACCAGCAACCAATACTATCACTTCTGAGTGGTGTTAGACATGATGAATGAAGAAAACTTCAGATATATCTATTTAGCATTTCGGTTCAGATCAGAAGTGTGCTGTTATAGTAAGCGTCCCAATTATTGCTGCTGTGATTTGATTTGCAGAGGTCTCGAACTTTATTTACTGGATTATGTTCATTTCAAAACTAAAAACCCCAGCCCTGTGCGACTCGTGTGTTCCAAGTGCAAATGGGTATTTAATCCAGATGACTCACCTAGAGCTGATGCAAAAAGAAACCATGACGTACCTACAAATCTCTGGTCACTGGCTCTTCAAAACCAGCTGTTTCACCCTGCATATCCAGTGCTCTGCTATCACAGAACTGGCTGCTACAGATACAGCCATCAAAATCTTGATATAAGCAATCTGAATAATAGGATGAGTGTTATTTCATATAATACTAATTGTGCAGTATATATTGCATTTAAAATGACCTTTGGTGGGTAATACACTTTAGCATACAATATTTTAATTGCTTTTTATGATAGATTTCTGAAACAATTCTTACTTTTTCAGCCATGCACAGAAGTTCTTTTCATTGATATTTTCCATGAATATAATCAAGCTCTTACCCCTGTGCTCTTAGAAATGGTCCACAATCTACAAGGTAAGTTTTTTAAAATAGCAAGGAAGTGTAAAATGTTGAATTACTTACATTTGTTTTTGTCAACTGTTAAAAAATTTTACGTCGTGATACCTAATTTTATATGGTGCGTTTATTCTGTATTTTGTGAAAGGATATATTAACATTTTAAAATTATTTCTAAACCTACAGTAAGGAAGAAATCCTCAGGATTCTTTATCATAACTGTTTCAAATGACTGACAAAGACTGAGTGACAAGGTTGTAGGTTTTCTTGGTAATGGTTGACAAAATAAATTCTGTAGGTTGGTTCTTACTGGAACTTCCCGTTTAGATGTTGCAAGGCAGTTTATGGTAATTCTGCTATGCCTCTGCAAAAACCCTGGGGGGAAAAAAAAAACTTTAAAAGTAAAAGTTCAAGTTATGCTGCAATTTGGAAGAGTCTAGAGGACTTTCCAAACCTGAAGAATATACTTCGAAAAAGTGTTTTCTGTTTTTTGGTTTGTTTTTTTTTTTTATGAAGAAAGACTAAAGTCTTCATAGATGAGGAATGATTCAAATTTTCTTCACTTCCAAGATGAGTTTTTTATTTGTCAGGAAACATAATGAGAGGTAGCTGCCACTTTGGTTTCCCTGTCATTTTAGCTTAGGTTTTTTCCCCAGGTTGTATCTTGCCTGACTTAAAAAGTTTTATATCTGATCATGTCAAAATCAAACAGTATATTCTGTTAAGTAGAAATAAATACTCATTTTCTGAGGGTGGTTTCTGACTTCAGAGGATCTCTTCATAAAACACTTTCTGTACATAAAGTTTCAGGATGGGCTTTCTGCTCTGTCCATCTGCCGCTGGTAAAAGGTTCTTTATAATAGTCTTGGCAGTTACTTTGTTTTCCAGGAGTTACTGCGGTTAATGCTACACACACACACTTCTTTTTATCTCTTGAAGCCCTAAGTAACCATTTCTGTATGTACTCCTCTTTGAAGTTATTGTTGAAGTACTAAACAACATTAAAAACATTAATTCCATAAGATTTTGGAAAATTTTTGCTTATGCACTGTGAGTACACATGCACACATATATGAAGTATATAGGAACTCGGTCTAGGACTGTTCATGGAAGTGGTACCATGTAGATGAGTCTTCAGTAATTTCTAGGGCTTGAGTCTGTTTACTTAAAATACATGCTTCTGGCACATCCATTGCTCTTAATGTACAGTGCCAAGGGAGACAGTCAAAAATAGGGTATGAAAACACATATTTGTTAGCATAGTCATTGAAGAAAGTATCAAAATGGAAATAAATGAACTTGTGAGTAAAAACAGAAATGCTAATTGACAGCACACTTTTTTAGCACTTAAAAGTGCAGAGTTGCTTGTTTTCTTTGTAGTTACACTTTTTGTTTATTTCAACTTTGACCTATAGGATCTACCAACATGGAAGATACCAGTGCTATACTGATTAAAGATGCCGGTAAATTAAATTTCCTTTACCTTTGAAGTAGCAGAGCCACTTTTGTGTATGTGAATAATTTACAAGTGTTTTCTTAAGATAGGAAAGTAGGACCTAAATTCTGTTTCTTTCTGCACTTGGTGTCAGTTGTCACTTTTCAAAATGCGTATATAAAAAAAAGCTTTTCTCAGCATTTTTGATAAATAAACCCTTAAGACAGTCTCCCTTACTGTCCAGTCCTTTCCTCTCTGCAAAATAAATGAGCTACTGTGTTGCCACAGAGATACTCTGTCCATTTTACAAGTAAGGAGATTTTATGACAAAATAATTGTCTAAGGCCTGTGATGGAACCATTCTTGATATCAAAAGAAAACCTTAATTATGCTTACAGCTAGCAACTATTTTTCAAGAGTTTGAATCCTCTATAATACCATTTTTAAACTAAAATTTCTTCTAGTGTTCCCTTCCTCATCTTGTGTCCCCTTCAGAAAAATATTTTTTTTTTATAACCTGAACATAATACAGGTAACTACATGGGTTTTGAAATTCAATTTAGTCTGGCTATCTAATATTACAAGTTAAATATTTAAACAAACAATAAGCATAGTTAATGTTTTTTCCCAGTGTATAATGCTGTTGGACTGGCTGCTTATGAACTCTTTGATAGTGTGGATTTTGATCAATGGTTTAAAAATCAACTATTGGCAGAGCTACAAGTTTCTCATAACAGGTAAACACCATGATTTCTTATGTCATATTTAATTTTCTGTTTAAGAACTGTTGATACAAATCTGGTAAGATACAATGTCTAATAATTGCAGACTGGAAAATTAGTATGTAAACATAGCCATTATATGAGCAGAGGTATGGAATGCATACAGATACCTGACACAGTCACAGAACTGACAGTGTTCCTAACAGTTTGTTTGAATTACTGTGTGATACTTCCAAGTTTTGGACACATACTGTAACTCCATCCTCATGCGTGTATTTGAGTTGTCTAAACTTTATCACTTTTTTGCTCATTTAGAGAAAGGTGTTCAGGCCTCCTGAGACCCTAGAGACCTTTAGACAGTAAAACACAACTGAAATATATGGAAATAATTACAATAGAAATGTAGCTCAGCCAAAATAGTGATTTGTTCTCTGCTAGGTTAAATATAGCCTCTCTGTAGATCTCTCCTGTCAGTTTTGCTGTCAGTAAAGCGAGGAAGTAAGGGTTTCAGTTGTGTTTAAGGTGTGAATTACTACAGGCTGGTTCTGTGTAATCAGTATGATATAGCCCATTCGTTGTGGGTTTCTGTTCTCAGCAGGGTTCTCTTCACTTGGATGGTCCTTGCTTGCGTGCCTTTCTTCTGTTTAGCAGAAAGTATTATAGGGTATTTTGAAAGATTATTTTGGCGTCTCAGTACAGAGAGAGATGTCCACCTCTGCTGCTGACTAGATGTTCCTCTCTGTTCTTCAAATGGTCTTCCTTCTTCTGTTGTGAAGGATAGTGGCTCCTTCTATTATCTAATCCTTACCATATGAAATCCCACTAGCCCTTTGATGCTGAAAAGTATGTCCACTATTTTTATTATCAGTCATTGGCAACACTTAGTCTTTTGAAAAACTTCACTGTTTTTTTCCTACATTTGAACTTAATTTTACACGATTGTTATCTGAAATATATACTTATTTTCTTTGCTAATACCCATAGGAGCTACCATAAATTGTAAATTATTCTCCCTAAGGAGTTTCCACAGCTTTTGAAGATTTCCAAATGTCAGTTATTAATGCTTATGTTACAAATACAGTTCAATATCTGTGGAATGTTAAACTTAGACATATTAAAGCATTTTTCATTACAACATATTTTTTACAAAAAATATTTATATACTTTGTGATGTACGACTTCACTTCAGAGTCACAGAAAAGTTGTCATAGTCTATTTGTTGTTTCCTAATGTTTTTATTCTTATTGGTCGTCATCTTGTGTGTGTGATCTCAACTTTTCCTTGCTGTCTACAAGTGGTGAGGTTTTTCCAGAAGAAAATGTAAAACGTAACGAATTGAAGTAGGACCTCAGAAATGAGTGACTACGAACAGAAAAATTACCAGGAACTTAAGTTCTTTTAAAAGCCCCCACAAGACCACCAATAAAACCAATCAAAAACCCCCATTAAAACCCCAAACAAAAATGAAACAAAAACCAACAAAGAAACCTAAAAACCTAAAAGCCTGCATTCCTTTGATTTACCGTACAGATAGAGAATATAAAGATTCAGGTGGGATATTATACATTGTACTACAGATATCACTAGACCTGAAAATCCTTGCTGTCAGTAGACAGTTATGTACTTATGTGATTTAAATTTTTTCTTTTTGATAGTGGTTTGCGAACTATCCAATGCCAATCTCAAGAAAAAGATCTTCTATTTTTAATAAGCTGATTTTGACAAGTTTAATAATCATGATGCTTGTAGGAATAGGAAAAGTATATTCAAAGCTTCTGGAATAAGTAGAAAGGTGCTAGTAAGGCAGCATTGTGTGTTTTAAGTCCTGTGTCATCATGGGGTTGTTATGCTTCAGTGCCACTCTCAAGAAATGATATTATTGCTGGTTAGCTTTGTGTTCCAGTGTGATGATGTGTTGTGTGTACTAGAACTACTTCTGTGCTCTGTGGAGTTGTACTTTGTTAATTATCTTACAGTTGTGTGAATGTTTAATGGATTTGGCTTATTAAATTTAAAAAAGCTTCAGTAACTTCACTTTAAATTACTGCCTTGATGGCTTACAGGGCAGAAGTTCATTAAATGAAAAATACATTTAGAATAAGGAAAAATAACTTGTTACTTAAAATTCTGTTAATAGGGTTCATCTTGTCTAACTTTGTCTGTTGAGTTAAGCATTTAAATCTGATCTCTTCTTTCTGATCAGCTTTTATAACCACTGGAAAAAAGTAGCATCTCTATATAATGCTTTTCTCAGTCATCATTAGGCAATTCAGCTACTTGTGCTGGCTCTTCTCACTGACTCTAAAGCTGTTTACTTTGTGCCCTTGTTGCCACAGCAGTGTGAGACTAGATACCGTCAGTTCGTTCTGAGAATAATTTAGACTGATGACACAAAATACTCTGGCAGTTGCTATAATGCAGTACTTGTTTGCATTTTTAAATTGTATCTGACATGAAATTTTGAGCATAAAAGGAATGTCAAGCAAATTGTTGGAAAGCAATAGATGCTAGGATGGCAGTAACAAATATAATTTATTTTCAGTTTCTTGTATTGTGCTGTGCGCAGAACAAACTGTATCTCTAGTGAGACCTTCAATGTTAATTAATCTAGGATGGAAGGTTATCCTTTTTTTTTGTACTAAGTTAGAGTTTCCAGAGCCTTCTACTGAAGAATCTTGCAAATTTTTTTCATTGAAGTTCAAAAGTCTTGATAAACTAAATATTTTCGTATTTGATTCGGGGAATGATGTTTTCTGAGTGATTCTTAAAATTTCTTTTTCATTGAATTTTTTTTAAAAAGCGTGTGTAATGAGTTACAGAGTACCATGTTTTCTCCTTCTAAGATACAAACCAATACGTCGACGAGTAATTTGGCTGATTGGACAGTGGATTTCTGTAAAATTCAAGTCAGACCTGAGACCTATGCTCTATGAGGCAATTCGTAACTTGCTTCAAGACCAGGACTTAGTGGTAAGTATAAGTAAGTAGTGTTTTGGATCACACATTTGTTCTGTCAACACAGGCAAAATATAAATAGCGTACCGTAAGTAAGCTTGATTGTGAACTTCATAACATCACACCTTAGAGTATGTTGTGTCTTGCAGAATATAACCTGTTGTGAAGCTGTGGGGGTGTTTAATTGTGGAGGTGTTGAACAGTAAGGTCAAAGGCATCAAATGAGCCCTTTATATTTTCAGCAGGTGGAAAATGAATGGCAACAACAGCAGTCTGTTTTATGTAAGAACATTGTGAAGTGTCTTGAGAAATCATTTGTAAACACATGAACACTTTATGTAGGTAAAACACATTTCATCTGTGAGTAGTCCCCAGCATCAGCATAGTTATCTGCTACCAGAATATGATAATGGCACTGTTTGCAGGAGTACAATTCTGTAATTTTAAGCTACAATGTCAGTCTGTCGACAAGTGAAGTTGAGAAGCTGGTTTTGCAATTGTTTATTTTATACAAACAGACCTAGCAGCCAAAACATAAAACAGATAGTTTTAGTAAAATATTAGTAATTGTCAGTCATGCTACGTCTGTGATTGTAGACAGCTTTAGAAGAGCAGGATGTGTTTCTGTGTCAGTGTTGTGACTGTTTTCAGATAATGCTTTAACAGCATCTGAACATCTACAAGGGAAGAACATAACTTGTTGAGTTTACTTGAATCTGTACTTTTTGAGTAACATCAAGCCATGAGATAATCCCACTTTGATCTCCTCTATTGCAAGAGTTTTTATCGCAGGCTAGATATCTTATTGTTTAATTCTTTCTTCATCTTCATGAATGTTTAGCTGGAGTAGTTACTTCCGATGGTACTCTTAGCAAATAAACTGTAAAGAATACTAAAATAAAAGCAAATAAAAATGTTGGAGTTGAACTAACTACATTTTGTAAAACATGACAGAACACATAGATGCCAAAACAGCAACTGTTCTCATATTGACATATGTTGATAACAAAAATGTTTAATGGACTTGTGTGGTGCTTCTTAACTCCTGTCTTTCAGGTCCGTATCGAGGCAGCTACAACACTGAAGTTAAATATCCTTTTATTGGAAAAGTTTTTTGATTAGTACTTAATTCAGAGTTACTGTAACATAACCAGTTTTAAACTTAATACTGAATTCTTCACATTATCTTTTTTGCATATTCATGGAGTATTTGTTTATCTGAGTCTTATCTCTGTGCCATCTGTGTTGTTTTTCCTTAATGGTTGTTTACCTGTAGATGACTTTGAGTTCAGAACTGACCAGTTCTTACCGGTAAGAGTAGTCATATGGTCATATTCTTATGACAGATAAATTCATAGAGGAAAGCAGGAAAAAATTCTCACAATTTCATTTAAAACCATTTCATTTAGTGTGGGGGGGAGGGGTTTGAAGGTTTTGTTTGGTTTATTTTTCCGTTTTTATTTGTTTGGGGTTTTTTTCAGTCTTGGGCCAAAGCATGTAAAGACTCATATTGTTCTTGTGAAGGTTTCTAGTGTGCAGTATATAGAAGAACAATCCAAAATCTTTTAGCATTACAAGCTAAAACTTCCTAGCATATGCCTTACTAAATGATGATTTTATGCTAAGACAATGTGAATGGTGTCTTTAGAAAAATGTCTCCGCACCAACATGACTTTACAGTATGCCTGTTTCACACAGTACATTCCAACCTGCATTTGACAGAAATAATAAACACGACCATGTAATTAAAATAGTGCCTTAAAAGCATACTTTCTTGGTCTCATAGATTTGTGTTCTTCAGTGGTCATTACTGTCAAACAATGAAATGTTTGCTATAATTACAGTGAAGATTTATTTTGATTGCTCCAAGTTACCAGGTGCTTTTTCTTCTCGTTTGATTATGACTTCCATGTTAACTGCAACTCTTTTGAGAACAAACAAAACAAAACCAGAGGGCATCTAAACTATAAACATTGTTTAAGATGCCTTTCTGTTAAATATGTAAATTTTATCCACTGTCTAAAAACCTGTAAGACTGTACCTTTGCTTTGCCCCTAAGAAACTGCTCCTTCCAGAGGGCTTTATAGTATTTGATATGTGAAGTCAGGTCTACACTTACAAAACATGAAAATTACATACGTTTAAAATGATCACATATGACTAGTATAACAGTATATCTGAGGCTTTTTAATCTTGTTTAGGCAGTGTTTGGCTAGAGAGTGGTTTTCTAAATGCAAGTGTAACATTTTGCACACCTTGTAAAATTCCTGTAAACTCTTTTTTGCTGGTCTAATTGTAGCTGTTTATTTTTCTTTTTAGTATCTGGAACCCATGTTTACACTGCTCTTTCAGCTACTTCAGGAAGTAACACAATGTGACACTAAAATGCATGTTCTACACGTTCTGTCTTGCATGATTGAAAGAGTCAATATAGACTTCAGTGTTAGCTATATATCAAGAATGCAGAGGTGGTGTCGCTGTTTTTGGCTTATACAAAAATAGTACAAAAATGTAATCAATTAATAGACTGAGCTTTATTAATTATGCAGAGGAGTACTTAATGTTTCTGGCTCATACAAAAATAGTGCAAAAATGTCATTAATTAATAGACTGGCTATTGTTATGATGGATGCCTGCATTGTTCTGTATATATTTTTATTGATTCATATTTGACTACAGAAAGAATTTCAAATCTTACCAATTGCTTTTCTTGCAATTTACTTTTTAAAGTTGTAGTTTATTCTAATTTTCTCATTATATCTAAACTAGTATTTTATTAGATCTTACATATTGAAAGGAGATGGTTTGTGGGACAAAATGCGTCACACTCGTAGGGACTCTGCACTTAGATTTGTAATCTTTCGTTAAAGCTGGTATGGATGATGATCGCCTTTACAGCAGCGCTTCTTGATGAAAAGTCTTAAGCTCACATTATGAGTTTTGAGTACTTCCTTCTTAGTATCAAAATATATGCCAAAGCGTATGCATAAAGAAGTTTAAGAAGTTTTGCAGAGTTAAAAATTGAATTGCTGACCATTTTTATCTCAGGGTTTATTTTTTCTTTTTTTCTTGCAGTATTACTGCATTAAGGACAGAGAGAATGTAGAAGGGGCAGATTAAACTCTAAATCATACAAGTAATCCTGCCTGAGAGCCAAGAAAAGCTTTACTATTTGTGCCTTATAGGAAAAGTCAACAAAACAGCAGATTTCCCTGCATTTTAAATCAGCCAGAGGAGAAGAAGAAGAAAACAAGTTGAGAAAAAATCTTTGAATCTTTTTGGGGTAATTCCTAATTAAATATTTCAGGAGACAAATAGATTAGCCTTTTAGTATTGTAATACAGCATCATAGAAAACAAAACTAGGTTGGGACATACTTCTGGAGGTTATGTAGTTCAGCCCCTGCTAAAATGATGGGTAGTAGTTTCAGACATTAGTCAGCATTACTTTTCGTCTGGAACTGCTTTTGGTACTCTTAAAGGAGACTGTTATTTAGGAATCCTGTGTAAGGGAGAATATTCTAATATGAAAATATCTGATTATGAAGGGTTTTTTTGTGTTCTTTTTACTATTTAACCTTAGATGTAACAAATGTTACAAGTTTTTCAAGCCCCTATGCAGTCTGAAGTTACTTCAGTCACATGGTATGGAATACAGTGTTGTAGGAAGAGAAACCAGGAGTAAATTAAAGCAAAATTTGTGTCTTGACTGTGACAAAAAAAAACCCAAACAAAACCCAAAAAAACCCAAACCAAAAACCAGCTCTTAAATATTTCAGAAGTTGTGCTTGTGATAATTTATTGGCTTTCTTTCACACATTAAGAAATAAATCTGTTCTCAACTTCAGATACGACCATATGTGGGATGTTTGGTTCAGTATTTACCACTCCTTTGGAAACAGAGTGAGGAGCACAATATGCTTCGGTGTGCCATCCTAACCACCCTAATCCATCTTGTGCAGGTAAGGGGTCAGAATTACATAGATGTCAGTATCTCCTCCTTTCTCAGATATGCCTACATGATCTATCTTTCTGTTCATAGCTATATGGGCAAAATTAATGTGTTTTCTCAAATCTAAAGATATCTAGGTAAATTTTTATCCTAGCTTTTGCTATACAACATTGATAGCTGTGTTGACTAACAGTGTATGTAAACAGAAGCTGCTGATAACTGTAGTCAGAATAATGAGCTTTTACTTTTTAGAATCATTTGGATTAGAAAAGTATTTTAATATAATCATGTCCAGTTGTTAACCTAACACTGCCAAGTCCACTATACCATGTCGATACCATGCCACATCTACATGTCTTTTAAACACCTCCAGGGATGGTGACTCAACAACTTCCCTGGGAAGCCTGTTCTAATGAATGACAGCCCTTTTAGTGAAGGAACTTTTCCTGATACCCAATCTAAACCTTCTCTGGTGGATGCTTAAGGTCATTTCTTCTTGTCCCACTGCATTNTCTTCTTGTCCCACTGCATTTTTTTTTTTTTTACTTAGGAGAAGAGACTGACATTCAGCTGGCTAAAACCTCCTTTTTCATAGTTGTAGAGAGCAATAAGGTGTCGTCCTCTCCCGTTTTTCTCCAGTTTAAGCACCCCAAGTTACCTCAGCTGGTCCTCACAGGATTTGTGCTTCAAACTGTTCACCAGCTTCATTGGCCTTCTCTGCACATGCTCTGGTACCTGTGATAGCCTGACATTGCACACAGTACTTGAGGTGCGGCCCCACCATTGCAGGGGAACAATCACTTCCCTAGTCCTGCTGGTCATGCTACAGCTGATAGAGCCAGGTTGCTTGGCCACCTGGACACACTGATGGCTCTTGTTCAGCTGGCTGTTAACACCCCAAGGTTCTTTTCCTCCAGGGAGCTTTACAGCCACACCGCCCCAAGCCTGTAACATTGCCTGGGGTTGTTGTGACCCAAGTGCAGGACCCAGCACAGAGCTTTGTTGAACCTTATGCAGTTGACCTCAGCCAATGGATCTAGCCTGTCCAGATCCCTCTGTAGAGTCTTCCTGCCCTCCAGCAGATTAACTCACAGTGCCTTCTGCAAACATACTGAGGGTACGCTTGATCCCCTAGTCTAGTTTGTTGTTAAACTGGCGCCGGTACTGAGTCTTGGGCAACATTGCTTGTGACCAGCTGCCAACTGGATGTAACTCCACCCCAACACTGGGCCTGGCTATCCAGTCAGTTTTTTACACAGTGAAGAGTATACCTATCCAAGCCGTAAGCCACCATTTTTTCCAGGAGAGTGCTGTGGGAAATGGCTTCAAAAGTCAGTTGAAAACATCCACGGTATTTCTCTCATCCACTAAGCAGGTCATCTTGTCATAGAAGGAGATCAGGTTGGTCAAGCAGGACCTGCCTGTCATGAACCCATGCTGACTTGGATTGATCACCTGGTTGTTCTGTGAGTCAGATGATGGCACTCAAGCTGATCTTCTTGGGTGGCTTTGATTCTCGATGGTATTTTGTCTCTTTCCTGGTTGTCTATAGATGTAGACAGTCAATTTCCTAACTCCTATAGAAGCAAAGGATTTTGACAGCCTATAGAAATTACTAGCTGCTTGACTTAGAGATAATAGTTAAAGCTAACTGAAATTTTACCAGTGAAGGAAAAGGTCTTGCTATAATTAATTATTTAAATAGAAATATCTTTGTTGGAAAACTCCAAATAAGTGTCTTCCAGAGAAAAGATTGACAAATAAAATAATACATGGTTAGATTGCAGGATCCCTTCTATTAAGCACTTAAACATTGACTATATGCCATCTCACCTTCTCCAATTCCTACAACAGCTTACAAAAGATGTAGACTAGCACATTGAAATTGTGGAACTTATTTTTACTAGCCCCTGTGGAGGCCAAAATTATAGGTGGACACAAAGAGATTAGACATTTATGGAAGATTCTTTTTCTTAAATGACAAGTGTATTTAAATTATTTCCCAAAGAAGGCTTAGAAGCATCAAATAATTAAGCTATCAGTTTCCAAATGCAGTGATTATGCAAAAGATAGCATTCAACTAGCCTCAGTTCTCCTAGACACTAATATTGCAATCTTGCAAAACAATTCTTCCCAACTGAAAAATTCCTTTCCTTTTTTAGAATTATTTTTACAGTTGTTATCTATAACTTATCCTTAAAAATTGGGTTTTCTTATTAAATGATGAAAAACCTCTTCACTCTGCATTCTTTAGAAGACAACATTGTATATTAAAAATGATATGCATTAGTCCGTGAGTCATTGTGTTGCAAAGGAAACCTTTCTCCTTACTTGTAAATTTACAGAATATGTAAAACAATAAGTGTCTGGTAAGGTCCTATGAGTAATTCTTTTCTTGATCTTTAAAATATTTTATTCATCACTTAGTATTTGAGCTCTGACTTTCCTTGGAAAGAGAATTGTTTTTAGGAATGTATATTATTGATCATTTTTTCTTACAGAGCATTGGTAGGCTGCTTGTTCAAAAAATGTGTCCATTTTCTCAAGACATTGAGAAAAGAGTATCAGACAATTCTGTTGTAAGAAATATATGCAAGTTCAACCTTTGATTTCTTGAATGCATGTTTACAGTAATTGAATAGAATGGCATAACAGATCTTTTTCAATGCTATTCTTGAAATGTTTGATTTGAGGATTTTGAAATATCTAACACTTTTTAATATATTTTTTTAGGGGCTGGGAGCGGACAGCAAAAATCTCTATCCTTTTCTACTTCCAGTTATTCAGCTAAGTACAGATGTGTCTCAGCCCCCACATGTCTATCTTCTGGAAGATGGTTTAGAGTTGTGGTAAGAATGTTCTGCATCAGTTTCTAATTTTTAA
>VXBZ01006951.1:5879-21819 GCA_013399135.1 Heliornis fulica | reverse complement strand
AATGTAATTTATTTTTTTTTTGTATCCCCAGAAGAGAAAAGGATTTTTTTTTAAAGCTCCAACTGTATTAAAAACTTCTGTGTTCTTTTTAACTTGGCTTGACTTCATCTGTGTCATACCTTTTTTCAGAAGAGGTGAGGTTAGGAAGTTAGTAGCAGAAACAAAAATAACTGAGTAGCTAATCCATTTTCAGGCAGTTGATAGGAAGATGCAGTTCTGTTGTGATAATGAACAGCAAGACAGAAATGCTAGACTCTGTAACTCATGCTAATTTCAGGAGCCCAGCGACCCAGTGATTCTCAGAGTTGGTTGTTGGAAGAGATGGCAAGTTTACAGTGTAAAACTTAACTTTGAGACCTGAAACTATTTTGGCTGAACATAGAGCAAGAAGCGGTACTGTGATCAGTTTGCCACGAGCCTGTTTTTTTTCTGGTGCAGATGATACTCTAAGAGGAAAAAAGCTGTTTACTTGGACTGAATTCAACACCATTCATGTAGAATAGGCATATATTGAGCTTGTCTTGTAATAGTGAGGGATTCCTTGGATTTAGATAGTAGATGGGCATTTGAATTACAAATATTTAACCTACAAATGATCTGTTCTGTGTGATGATAAAACTAACTATTGTAGTGGTGGTGGTGGGGATAAAACTAAGTGTAGTGGTGGTGATGGGGCAGCAAGTTGAAGTTCTTAGCAAAATTTAAAACGAGCCTTTTCAATGTATTGGTTCAGAGCTTTATATCTTAGTAATACTGAACCTGAGGTTGCTCTTCTGATGCTTGTACGGAAGAAAGGTATTTTAAGATGTATCAGAACATCTGGAAGGAGCTGCCAGAGACATCTGGGACTCCAGTGGCTTCTTTAACCAAGAGTAGAACAGCTAAGATACTTCACATCACTAGAGTTGCTATTTAAATACAGTCAGCCCACACCTAAGATTTCAGAGTGAAGTGTGCGTGTTGCTGTGGTTTTAAGTATGACTTTAATTTGTAGCTGCCGTTTTTAACCCTGAGAAACTGTTACAAACAGTGCTGAATGTATAGTTATGCTTTTATGTATGGTAATCAATGCACCATTTCAGATCTTAAAGAAAAGCAAGAAAAAAGCAAAGATTTGAGCTAGTTACCAACACAGCTGCTCCTTTGAGGTGTAGAGCACTACACACATTGTCCTTTACAGCCTGAATATTCTTTTCTACCTGCTTTCTCTGGAGTTTACTTTGTCTTTATAAAGATAGTGGTATGTTGTTTTTGTGTTTTCTGCCATAACAAGACCAATGCTTATACTTAATGTGTGTTTTGTAAGGGCTACTGCTGCTCTTGGTATATGTCTTAAGTAATTGTTACACATTATTTAAAGATCATATAGATGGTTAGTAGAAGTGGCAATGTTTTATATCTGTCAAAATGATGGTTTGATTCTATTCATACATTATGTAAAATACTTTGCCTAATCCATTCTTAGGTTAGTGACATTGGAGAATAGTCCATGTCTTACACCTGAGCTCCTGAGAATATTTCAGAACATGTCTGCCCTTCTTGGTAAGTCCTTTACCAGTAAAACTTTCGGATTTTTTCTTATCACTCGTGTTATTTTTGCACAAAGTAGTGTTGCTGTGGCTGGAAGAACTGATTTTGCTTGCAAAATTATAACTACTAAAAAAATAAGGACAGGTATTTTATTGCTTGACTTTCCCATCTACTTACTCTAGTTCTTTTTTTCTGGATACAAAAAAGCTTCAATTTATTAAAAGATAAGACAAATCTATTTATCATTTCAGAGTATTCTAAGAAGTTTGTGAGGTTTTAAAACCAAAAGTGCTGACTGTTAGTGATATTGGTTATATACAATGTCCTGCTTAAAACAAGAATGATGATTTCTAATCTGAGAAATTAAGTTTCCATTGTTAGCTCTTCCATTATTCAGTTAATAACTGTAGAATGTTTTCAAGCTACCTAAATGCCTGTAAGTGTATCAGTCAAGCAGCACTTAAATTAAAAACAGTAGTTTTGCTTGAGTTGTCAGTAAAATACAAACTTCTTAATGTGCATTAAGATTTAGTGCTTAGGAAATACCAATATTTTGGGACTTTTAGCTTTGTAATTATGTTGAGTATAATTGTTTTTCTTTAATGAGATCTTTAGTTCTGCCTTTGTAGGTTGTGAAGCTAATGTTGCAAATGAATTTGGTTTTTATAGCAATGTGTTTATAATTACAGAAGTTAGCTCTTTAATTGTTTTCAGCACTTAATTTATGCTGAGTAAAAGTCACTAGAAAGTTACATCGCGGTGGGCAGGTGCAAGATGTTGACTTCTGCTATTTCTCTGTACATCCTAGATCTGACAAACCTACTAAGGAAAGTAGTGTTTTGTAGTGGTTTTATTACTTCAGAGCTACCTCTTAGCTGCTTTAGCTGCCACATATTTTTTGTCTTCGTTCATATCTACACTCATACTATTCCTCCTTGTTCTATAATAGTAGCGGTTGTATTTGCCAAAGGAAGCTTGTGCTGAACAAATGGTTGTGACTTTCATAGTTGAGCCACTGCTAGTCTGCTTGAGTTGAATTTGGAAATACTCTGTCTTGTTTTACATTTGCTACTGCTATTTTATTCTCACCCTGTCCTCCCTGCTTCTCATGAGATGCTTTCCAGGGTAGAGATTAGTATTAGTGTAAACCTTTGCATACCCTTCTGTTAGAAGGTTAAGGTGTTCAAGAATATTCTATAGTTCTAACAATTTCCTTATTTCCTGAATGATGCCTGGAAAATAACAATGCTCTCCTTCGGAAATAAATCAACCGAACAAAAATTCTCCTCAAGAGAATTTTCCTCGCTCTGAAAAATTAAAGCTGTACATTAAATGCTGGTAAAGCAAGTGGAAGAGACCTCAAAAGATCATGTAGTCCAATCACCCTGCCCGAGCAGGATCATCTAGACTAGATCACACAGGAACATGTCCAGGTTTGTCTTGAATGTCTCCAGAGAATGAAACTCCACAACCTCTCTGGGCAGCCTCTTCCAGGGCTCTGTCACACTCACAGTGAAAAAGTTCCTCCTTATATTAAGATGGAACTTCCTATGTTCCAGCTTGGAACCATTTTCCCTTGTTCTGTCACTGGCTATAACTGAGAAGAGCTTGGATCTATCTTCCTGACACCCATTACATATTTATAAGTGTTAATGAGGTCACCTTAGACATCAACATGGTTGAACTAGAAGAGCTGAAAGGAAGATAAGAATTTAAAGCATGAGACTTTGGGGCATTAGAGAAATATAGCCAACACTCCTCTGCTGAAGAGGAGTAAACAGATGTGGCAAGATATCCAACTAGAAAGGGAGAGAAGTAGTTTTGTCATCTTCGTGACCAGATTGTAGCATTTTAAAGTCCTGAATAAATGTTAACTTCTTAGAAGTTTGTCCCTTATTATTGTCTGTGGGAATTGGAAAGTGTATGCAAATAGATACAGTGCAGCTTTGTAACTCAGTCCCAAAGGGACTGTGGAAAATATTGTTGATAACCATTTTATATAAAAGTAGACAATAGGGTTATGTTTAAGGAGGTGCCGACTGTGTATTGTTTAGGTTGTTGGTTACTCCTTGTGTTAGCTTTTGTTCTGCATTAATTTCCCTTGTGGGCAGTGTGTGCGATGATAGATTGCAAATTCTGATCCAGGACCCTGAGAGCTCTTTGACCATTTAATGTTTCGAATCAGGCAGTTTGGCTTAACCAATGAGGTACAAAACTTGGTTTGTGATTTCTGTGTTATTACATAATGTTTTCTCTAGCAAAGTGATATGAAACAGATATACTGTGCACAAATCCTTCCCGGTAGTTTTTGAAGTGTGTAAATAACACTTAATAGAAGGGTATTGCATGTGTTTTTTTCTGTTGGTGAATCCATGTCTGCATGACTGAAAAAGAACACATCTTCTTTTACATGCTGTTTCTAAAGTGCTCATAAGATGCTTTCCAAGACTATGTACCACACAAGCACTTGCTTCTTTGCTATTGCTTCCAGATCCATGAGTAATACCTTAGAAACCTGAACTTTGAAGGTCTCTGCTGCCTCCTCATGTTTTCTCTGCCTGTTGTAGTTTAACCTGCCATGCAGCTGAGCACCACACAGAGAGAGGTGGAGGGAAGTAAAACTCATTGGTTGAGATAAAGGCAGTTTAATAGGACAGAAAACGAAAGGAAATTAATAACTTTGATAATGAAACAATACACAAAACAAATTAGGTACATTGCAGTTGCTCACCACCTGCTAACCAATGCCCAGCCAGTTCCCCAGAAGTGAGTGTTGCCCCCTTGGCCAACTTCCCCCATCCCCCAAGTTTTATTAATTATTAAAAAAAAAATAATTAACAAGATAGTATAGAATGTTGTTTGGGTCAGCTGTCCTGGCTGTGACCCCTTCCAGCTTGTACACCCACCAGCAGCCTTCTTGTCTGAGAGAAGCTGAAAAATGCTGCTCAGCAACAATGAAAACATCAGTGTGTTGTCAACATTATGGTTATCCTAAATTCAAAACACAGCACTATACCAGCTCCTAGGAGTAAAATTGACTGTCCCAGTATAAACCACGGCACTGCCAGAGCCAATTGTCTTACTGATGAAGATATATATTCAGCATTCTTTGACTTTCATTCGTGACTTAAATTTACAGTCTAGAGAAATAATTACTTTGCTTCTCCTGTATATTTTAGGAGATTTTTTTTTTAAATAGGCTTATCTGTCGGCACATTATTCCAATGTGTGATGTATGAAACATTGGTTTAGATTTAGTGCATGATTTTTTTTTTGAGTGATTAATGTATTCAGACTGTGTTTTTTATTTGAATGTGCCCTTGTCATAGCCATGTCACAGGCCTCTGGCATTTGTCACATTGGGTATCTGTAATTGCAGTAGCATCTATTTAGTTTTAACAGTCAAGTGAAAAGGGAAGAATAGAGAAACAGTTCTGATTTTCCTTTAACTAGTCTGAAAGTGATATACAGTTACTCCTTTCCAGATATGTTTTTCCTCTGAACAGAGCCTTTTCTGAAGATCCTTTTCAGGATACTTCTGCTTTTGGAATCAGATGTCAGGGAGTTGTCAAAATCAATTAGGTATGCCTTTTAAAATAATGGATGCTATCCTTAAAGATACAGGAGAGGGATATTGCATTTGATATGAGGGCTTCATTTCACCTGAACTTCAAAGATTGTAGTGCTGTCAGTGATATAAAAAATTGTTCACAGCATAATTCTCAGATTTGGTTTTCAAATCAACACTGGTGCTAACATTTAAATTCTTTTGTATAATCCTTGCCCTGTAGAGGGTTTCAGAGGCTCTATAATCCATCTCAATGAAGCAGCCTGAATAATGTGAAATGCAGTACCCAGATTCTTTGAGGATGGATGCATTTCTCCACTGAGATTGCTTAAAATGACAGCTGAATCTGCTACAATTTCAGGTTGTAAATATAGTTAAAGACATAACTGTTTCAGGAAGCATCAGGTTTAATTTGTCTGTGATATGCTTGTAAATGTAAGGGTAGAAAGCAGGTTACTGGAGTTTTCTCTGATCCCAAACATAACCCAGAGGAGCACATTAATTAAATAACAAAGACATTTTTGATTCAGCAGAATTTGCCAGGAAAATTGGTTAAATTAATTGTGTACCAGGTGAAGATGGGATCTTTCTAGAAAAATGCTTTTACTAAACATTGAGCTTTATGCATAGATGAGTGACAGAAATTTCCACAGTGTCTTTCTTACCTACTTTTTCCTTACAGCACAAAATAACTAGCCTTGCAATTTTGCTATGTGTATTTTATTACATTTGTGTCAGTTATCACAGAATTGCAGAATGGGTAGATCTTGAAAACTTGGCAGCACTTTATGCTCCTGTTACTGTTTCTGTACAAATTTTCTGCTGCATTAGTGTCTGAAACTTAAACCATGGTTGTGTCCCGTAAGCAGGAAAAAAACAATCAAAGAAACCGCAAACTACAGACCTCCAAGGGAAAGTGTAGTACTACTACTGTGCTATTAAAGCTAATTTATAGATATATTAGACTCTTTTGATGAGGATATGGATAGATAGGTGAGAAATCATTTCTATTCAAGTCAAGATATGTAAATATTCAAAATAAGTTACAAGAAAACATGACCTGGCCGAACACTGAGTTAATCATGATTTCAAAGCTGTCCAATGGCCATGTCAGATTAGAAGGAACACTAACATATTTCAAATGGGAGGGAGAAGAAACAAAACTGCAGAAACTCCCCAGAACTTTTTGATGTGATAATGGAAAAGCAGACATAGTTTGTCATGATTTTTTGGGGTGTTTTTTGGTTTTTTTTTTAAGATTTTCTATATATATATTATAAATTGTCATATAGATACTGTCTGGGGACATGTCCTTTTTCTGTCTTTGAAGTGCTGCCATATACCATCTCTCATGTGTATCCGTCTCTTACATGGATACGATTTCCTTACCGAAATTCTCAAGATTCAGCATAAAGATCAGCATGTTTCAGTCCACAAAGCTCAGTGCTGTTTAATGTGGCACCTAGGTCAGAAGAGCAGAACTACAGTCTTTATTTCCCTCGTGTGAGGGAAATGTGAGAAAGATCATTTATCAATAATTCCATGTCTCTTAAGTACGTGTTTTATTTTTTTCTGTCTTTAATATCATCTTAGCCCCTTATCACTTGACATTTTCTTTTGTTAGCATTGGTTTTTGAGGTCATAAGGTTTCTTGTGCTTCCATTTGGAAATGTGAGAGCTATTATCATCCCTCATTTTTATGGTCTCAGGCATGGTTAAGAGAATCTGAATGGTACTGAATCCAAGATAACTTTAGGCATCTGGCACTTTCAAAGCTGTGTGAGGAGAAAGACTTTTAGAAGGGAATTCTTTTAGTTGTACTTCAGTTTGTTCTAAATAGTGATTTCTTTTTTTTTTTTTTCCAGAACTGACATCAGAAAACCTAAAAAATTGTATTAAGATCATCAATGCTTATATTTTCTTATCATCATCTGAATTTTTACAGGTATGTTACCATTTTGTAAAGATACATGTTAGCACCTTAGGTCCTTACTGGCAAACAGGTATTTTCCTGTCATGTTAGAAAACATTATACAGAAAACATTATCCTCTTATTTATTGTATAGCATATTGTTCTAATGTTAGCTCTTTAGGAGACATGATGGATGATCAATCAAGCCAGATTTGAGAAAGATTGAAATTATTTTTTGTATTGATTTAGTTCTTTGGTACCTGAAAAGGTCCTAAACAAGGTAGCAATATTTATTCTCATTGTCCTATCAGGTTAAAATTATGATCATAAATTTTATGATCAGTCAGATTTGAATTAGAGATATTATGCCTTGCTCTCACATAATTTTCACTGGAAAACTTGTTGATTGTTTAAAAACGTTAAAACCAAACCAACAAAATGCTTATATTTTCATTAGTTTAGGAAAGGTGATCATTTTAGCAAATACGATCTTTGAAGAAGCTCGGTCTTTGGATATATGTGGTCTCTAATGTTTATATACTATCTAAAGACAACCTGTGATCTAAATAGATCATACCTATATGATCTAAATCATACCCCTAATGTGTATGTGGATATGAAATATGTTTACATATGTTTTGCTTTGAACCCAGCCAGCAGATAAGCCCCATGCAGCTGCTCAGTCACTCCCCCAAGGCGGGATGGGGTAGAGAATTGAAAGACTAAAAGACAGAACTTGTGGATTGAGATAAAACCAGTTTAATAGTTAAAAGCCACACACCACAAGCAAAGCAAGGAATTTGTGTTCAGCCATCTCTAGGGAAGGACTTAGTCATGTGTATTGGTGACTTGGGAAGACAAATACCATCACTCAGAATATCTTCTCCTTCCTTTTGATTCCCCCAAATTTATCTGCTGAGCATGACCTATGATATAGAATATCCCTTTGATTGGTTGGGGTCAGCTGTCCCAGCTGTGTCCTCTCCCAAATCCTTGTGCATCCCCAGCCTCTTCACTATTGGGGTGAGAAGCAGAAAAGACCTTGTCTCTGTGTAAGCACTGCTCAGCAGTAATTAAAATATCCCTGTGTTATCAATACTTGTTTCCAGCACAAATCCAAAGTGCAGCCCCATACTAGCTACTAGGATGAAAACCCTTATGCCAACTGAAATCATGATGGTATAATACCTTCTCTTTCATTTAATTTCAGATGTATGCAGCTGACTTATGCCAGTCGTTTTGTGAACTTTTGAAGGACATAACTACCGAAGGTCAAGTTCAAATTTTAAAGGTAGAGTGTAATAAAAGTAGTTCAGGTCTTTATATCCTTTACTTTTTTTGCTAGTGTTTTGTCAGATTTCAACTATGATGAATGTAGGAAATGCAGAAGAAAAGACTTTATTTAGGACACATTGACAATGAAGTCTGATGTTTTAAACTACATATTTAAAGTGTGTATACAGAGCTTATAAACATATGCATTCCTTAAAAAAAGAAAGTACTTTTTCCCAAGAGAAAGTTATGTGGCCTTTAATAGAGCACCCTAAAAGATAATCATGGAATGCTCTGTTCATGCTTCCTCTCTGTGATGCTTTCAGTTGTTTCACCTGATTCCAAAGTGTTGTCCTTAGGTAAATGAGTTCAGGCTCATTAATCCTCCTTGAACAGATGGATTTAAATTAATAGTCCTCATATCTTTCCCATTTGGTTATTTTCTAGATTACTAGAGAAAGGTGGTTGGTGAGGGCGTGGATCTTCATGAAAGCAGTTTGTGCTACAGCCTGGCAATGGCACACTTAAGCAGCCAGGTGACTGATCACCACATTGCGGAGTCAGTGTTATGTATGGGAGTCCTTGAATATTGAGTTTGAAATCAAGGATTGTGTTCAGGTGAACTCAACTTGATTCAACCTTTGGTTACCAGTGGACTAATGGAAGTCATAGAAAGCTAACCAAAGGTGTTTATTTCTATCTGAATTTTAGAATACCGAAGAGTACCTCAGTATAATACAAAAGATACTTACACTTCTAAATACAAGATGAAAAGGGGAAAACCAATCTGATCAGTTAGTTCTAAGAGTTATCCTAAATCAGTTTTCAGCTTGGTTCAGTATTCAGGAAAAAACAGTCATTCTGATAGAAATGAAACATTAGGAAATGGTGCAACCCTTAATTCAGAACCATATTTGCATGCTAATAATCTAGGTTCATTTTCAGTGGGTATTTTTCACAAAGAATTATCTTTAATTGCTGAATCTAGCCATCCAAATCTGAGTTTTGTTTGTAGCCTGCCACCAGGACTGATCACTTGCTAATATAAACAAAAATAATGTCTACTAGTTTTTAATATTAGATTTCCTTCTAGTATTCAATACCAGTAAAAAACCTGAACTGTACAATTATTTTTCTTGTACTACATCTCAAAAACTGCTAAGGGTGAAGTAGTAAGTCTGCACACATGCACGTATTACTAGAGAATCTTTTTAGGTGATTTGATGATTAAATGAGCAGCAAGTGATCAAGATTCCCTTTGTTTTCCTGAATTTCTGTACAATTGGTAGAACATAATAGGTCTACATCCAGGCTTCTCCAATCTTTATTTAAATTGTGCATGTATATGCTTTCTGTCACATTTGTTTGTGGAGCATACTTGCATTTGTAAAATGGCATAGCATTCAAACATTTTTTTTCTTTTGGCACAGGTTGCTGTTGTAATTTGTTGTTTAAGCAAAAACTGTTTAGAGTTGCTAGAGATTTTTCAAAATACTAAAATTTAATTTTGCTTCTAAGGTGGTATCAGTTGCCCACATTGCTCCCAGTTTGGCTTTGCCTTATCCACAAGGCTTGTCCTGTGTTCTTTGTACGTCTTCTAGTATGCCTACATGCTTCCAGAGGCATAACTGAGCCATCATAGCTGTAACTATTTTTACAAGGAAAAATATTTTGGCATGCATCTTTATGCTGACTAATTAAACAAAACTGCCTAGCACAAATATCCTAAACAGAAACACTTGGGGATGTTCTTGAGAATGTCTTCCCACTAACAGCTTTGGCTTGACTGGAAACAGACATTAGAACAATAAATAATGGATAAGGCTGAAAAATACTTATTTAGACTGATAAGATGATCTGTTACAGGATTGCTGAGGCTTAGGTTGACTTGATGTTCTAGTATCTGAGACAGTAAATAAAATCTTTTAAGACTCTGGATAAGGCCAGTACCTGGAAAATGAGTAGGGGGAAAGTTATTTTCACCTTTATATAACAGTGTGTTAAAGATCTACAAAATTGAGAAGCATTTAAGGAGATCAGGTGCTTAATATCTCTCTCAAGGGAAGAATTAGAGGTTACTAAGTAAAGCTAGTAGGAACAATGCTCAAAAAGAAAAAAGTATTTAGGGGACACTGCACAAGAGGAAAGAAGAGTAGTTCCTTGTGGAAGCCTCCCTGAGCTGAAAGTAGGTGGAAACTGAGAAGTGTTTTAAGGGAGGTACCTTTACATGCTTTGTGTGTGTGATTGTATAGGTGTGCACATCATTGTATAGGTGTGTGGAATGTCCTTAGTACCCATAAGTGAAGAGGTGTCAGCCCATTATTCTCAAAGCATCTTCCCCTCTCTGCCTTGGTATAAAGGGAAAGCTCTGTGTAGAGGATGTTTTTTTTGCCTGTGCAAGTGTCTTGACCTGTGGGTGTGATTTTATTTCTTTATTATTATAATGAAGACAGTTGAGTTTGGGACTTGGGTCTTCCATCTTCACTACCAAACTGTCTCTGTGTGTGAAGATATGCTGCTGAGATGTTACTAGCGTTCCAGGACAGTTAGCTTGCAGGTGTTCCTTTAAACAATTCCTTTTGATTCTTTTCTTAGCAACTACCTACTATCTACAATCATCCGTAGTTTTGGCACCGTTGTGATACAGAACTGCAGTTACCTTTTAAGTTTGACAGCTATCATTGGGGTTTGCTGGTATTGAATGATAGATGTCCTACCAGAACTTGTGTATAGGCCAGTATATGCGGTTTCAAAGCTTAAGTTAAGATTTTTAAATGTACTTTAGTAATTGTCAAATTTGCTTTTGTTTTTAAGGTTGTAGAAAATGTCCTAAAAGTAAGCCCTATTTTGGGTCCTCAAATGTTTCAAGCCGTTCTACCGTCAGTATTCAGGGGGATTATAGATGGGGAGGTAAGACTTAATTCTAACTGCTCTCTACTTTTCCCTTTGAACGGGAAAGTATTTTCTGTTATCTGCCCCAGTTTTCTCATATTAGTGATGCATTTTCTCTTGCTTTAACAGCATCTGATAAGTCTTTTACAGCTATTTTAAAAGTAAAACAGTAGCAGAAGAGCTAAAACAGCATCTCCATCATTTATTTTTGTATATAGTGTTGGTTTTAACACATGTTATTCTGTTCTTTGTTCACTATTAACACTGAGAAGCTGCTAATAATAGTCTAGGCTTTGTTTGAAACTTTGTAGGTGGTGGAGTTCTTTAAAGACAGTTACACTACTCCTTTATAAAGAGTACCTGCACCAGAGAAATGCAAACTGGACAAGTAGAAGATTGACTTGGCATTCTTTTTCTAATATGAAGGGCTGAATGATGTGTGAGATAAAAAAAAAAAAATCCTCTTCTATCTCACATGAAACCAAGATTTTGCTTGGTTTTATATCTTAAATTCTCCCTTTTCTCTCGTTTGCCCTCAACAAATTTGGATAAAAAGGAGTAAAATCCAACATGCTTAAACTGTGCTTGAACCTTGTAGTACTAGCAGGAGACAAAAGACTCCCAAACTTTACTCAGCAGAATCAGTGGGGGAATTACGTATGCTTTTGAAATTTTTTGATGGAAACCTTCTCCTTTTCAATCAAGAAGCTTTTGAATCAAGAATTACTTGAAAAGACAGTTTGAACAGTTTGCAGTTTCAGAATACAGAAAACAGGACAGCAGGTTATTAAAATGTCTTCTGATTTAAGACTATTAAATGTATTGCACCGTATTAAAAAGGTAGTAATCTGGGTTAATGTTTCCAGGAAAATGATGGCATTTCGTTTTTCAAGTAGACAGTTTTACTTGTTATATTATTAGATGTTGAATTTTAGAAGCTACAGATTTCTTTATATAACAAAAGATAATAAGCTGATTAGGCTTATTACTGTATCCAGTTATTGGCAAACATATTCTAGCTTGTCTCAGTGTAACACATAGCAACAACCTCAGAAATATTAAGGGCTTCTTAATGTGACTAAAATTTTAAACAGTAATCAACTTTGGAAGTAACTTAACAGTACAATGCACTGTTTATTTCTATTCACCTTTCAAGTAATCTTGGCATTTCGGATGCATCCAACTTTGAGCTGGCAGTAGTTTTCCTACTGCAAGAATTGTAAAACCCTGGTAATGATTGCTCACTCAGTCTTGTGCTCTTAGAGATTTAAGTTTATGATTTGTAATTTAAAATTTAATAAAATATGTAAGATGCTTGCAAGTATTTTCCATGTATTTCTGTTCTATATGTTAAGTATTTTTCACTTAGTTAAACTAAACTCCCTTCTTTTGGTTTACTTTTGTTTCAGAGATACCCAGTGGTGATGTCTACTTACCTTGGGATCATGGGTAGAATTCTGCTACAAAATGCAACTTTTTTTTCACTGCTTTTGAACCAGATGACATGTGAATACAGACAGGAGGTAAGGAATTTTGGCATTTCAGCTGGATTGCAAAGTCTTGCATTCTTTTGACAGAAATAACTGGGATTTTCTTTCCTGGTGTCATCTTGAAGGGTCTTGTACCAGGGAGAGTGGCCTAATCGTTCTTTGCTGAGTTTCTAGGATTACAGGGTTCAGTGTGCTTGTGTCACTGATGAGGGTACTGAAGTTTCTTTGCTACAAATATTCTTCTATGTCTTTAAGTGAAATCTTGGTAATTTTGTTATCCTTAGATGTAATACAGTTTTGAAACAGGTAAAGGCAAGTAATTTTTTATTGGTCTCCAACGAATATAAACCAGAGCAAGTTCACGTGATTTGTATGTATTAAACAGTTACAAGACAACTGCTCTGAATCAGTGTTCTGTCCATTAATTTAATACGTTTCTCACTTCTAGTGTACAATTAATGGTGGTGAGGTGATTCAGGGCCTGGAAGCACTGTCAGTAGAAAACTTTAGAAATACCTTGCTACTTCTGTTAGGTGTACATGTAACTGTACTGTGTCTTTCCAGATTAAATAACATTAATTTAGTGGAAAACTTAAATTAATTATTTTGTAGATGTGCCAAATTACTCATAAATTAAAAGGAATGCTGTTCCCCGTTGCAGGTGGACCAAATACTTGGTAACTTGATTGAAATGTGGGTTGATCGGATGGATAACATCACTCAGCCAGAGAGAAGAAAACTTTCTGCTTTGGCATTACTCTCACTTCTGCCATCATTGAATAGGTAAGCAGACATGCAGTGCCTTAAATAAGAATGCTTCAAAGGACCTTGAGATGGGTTTAAAGGTATTTCACAATTCTGCAGATAAAGATTCCAATGTAAGTGGTTTTACTGCCTTTTTTTCCAAGAGAAACTTGATAGGATTTTCATATTACATTGTAGTAACTTTTTATTTGGCTTCATAGCATTATAACTACCTTTCTACTATTTCACAGAAAATGTCATTTACTGAAAGTGAGGGTACAGCACCACATACCTTATTGTCCATTCTCATATTATTAATATTGAAGTAGCTGCTTCTTTCATCTGTGATGAAGTAGTTGCTTTAGTTGGCTTGTTAGTATTTTTGTGTTGCTTCCAGGGAACATTGCTCAGTTTTCTTTCCTGTTGTGAGTAGATCTGAACTTTCATCCTGGTTTTTTTCCTTTATGACGTGAAATGGGAGAGTCCCTGTGAAAGGCACAGGTTTTTGTACTGTTGATTCTGTAGGAAGCAGCTTTTATTGTTCTTTCCGTAGCCATCATCACTGCAGAATGAAAGCTTTTAAGGTGAATGCTGAATAGTGTTACACTGACTTCTGCATTTTTACTTCTAGAAATCCATGTTTAGGTGAGAGTTCAGTCCATGCTTCAGTTTTTTCTTGTTTGAATGTCAGGAGTACAAGGCTGCATGACTTTACAGTTAGTCTGCTGGATTTGCTGAAAAGCCTTATCTACTGGGAATCTAGAGGTTGGCCACAAATCGTAAAGCTGTGTTACTCTGTGTACAGCTGTAGAATATGTTGTCACTACATAAAAAATCAGGGAACAATGACACATAAAACTTACAGGCTTCATTGCTTTTAATGTGTACAGGAGCTTTCCTTTTTTGTCTCAGATCATCAGGACAAACATTTAGCCAAAGATGAAACAAGCAGCTGTTTCATGAGAAAGCATTTGCTTTTTTCTTTTTCAGTAAGTGTTACATTACTTATGAGTATATTCAGAATGTTCTTAAAGAGGTGTTAACTAAAGTTTAAGGTGCTGAACTACATGTCTGTCTGTCTTGTGAAGTTTCTTTTAAAGAGAGTAAGGAAAAAAGAAATTGCTTTAGATAATCGTGTTATTTTGAACTACCTCCAGCTGCACAAAATTCCCTGCTGCAAGAGCCAATTATTTCTGGCACTCCGTAACATAATAAAACCTTCAGCAAATAACAGCTTTATTTTTCAGATACCCAAATAATTTAAGAAAGTCACTTCTCAAATAAAAAGCCTCTCTTTAGTGGACATATTTATGTCAAGGCTATGAAAGTTTTACTATACAACGGATAGACTGCCAGGGCCAAACATACCTTCAGACAGAATGTGTTGAAGTTGCTTCTGTCAAGTGATTGTTTCTTCTGCTACTGAGCAACATGACTCACTCTGGTTTTGCCATTTCATATGGATTATGTTACATATAGATGCTGCAACTTGCATCTGAAACAGGTGTTAGATTTTTTCAAAATCAGGCTTCTCTTGCAAGTCCATTTGCAATGTTTTAAGCAAAAATGTTTTAGATGTAACATAGTATTTAAACAACATATTTTGATTCATGTAAACATTTTCAAGAAAAGCTTAAGTAATTTCCTCTGTTGGAGTGCCTCACTACCCAGGTCCCCGATTAAATATTACTTGATATAGAAGTTAAATACTACTGGATATAGAAAACCAGTTCAAGATTCCTCAGTTGCAGAGACAGAAGACAATTTTGTGTTGCAAGGATGGCCATGAAATGGGCTCCCTTGGGAAGGCTAATCTGAGGCTCTACCCACAGCTTGCTCCTGTATGATGGCCAAGCCAGAAGAAAGCTCAGATTGGAGGGATTCTGATATAGGGAAAACAGGCACCTGCACTTCCTAGGAGTTCCTGATGATTTTTCTTTTCTTCTGTCAAGTTAATTCCTTTAGACTATATCTGGAGACAACCAGGTTATTTTAGAGAGGAAAGTGATTAAAGAGGCCAAGGTACCAGGGAAAAACTAAGGTAACATTCTACTTGTATGAGAGAACTCTCTCATTCTTCCCTAAGAGTTACTTTATGGATAAAACATTGGGGAAAATGTTGAGTTGACCTGTTTTATTATCCCTTCAAACTGCAGTATTCATTGCTTTTAGGTACTTTTCTAGTTAGTCATTGTGTTTATGACTATATACATGTGGACATGAGACTTTCTGCTTTTTAAGGGAAGCTGAAGTTTCCATCGTTATGAATTTAAAACCAGTTTGGCAAAAAAAAAAAATTCCTATTACAAATATAGGTGTTTGACAATGTCACAAGTGAAGGACTTCAGAGCAGATAAGGTGGGAATTGCTGCAGGAGAGTTGTAGTTTTTGAGACAGTTAGTTGAATTAAGCTGGTTATCAAATGATAGTTGAATTAAGCTGGTTATCAAATGACAGCGCATTAGCCAAACTGTAGTTTTCTTGCCTGGGCAATTTGATCCAGAGATACATAGAATCATAGAATGGTTAGGG
>VXBZ01006942.1:4268-52478 GCA_013399135.1 Heliornis fulica | reverse complement strand
ACCCAGCTCCCTCAGCCTTTCCTCATGAGGAAGATGTTCCACTCCCTTAATCATCTTGGTGGCCCTGCGCTAGACTCTCTCAAGGAGTTGTATGTCCGTCCTGAACTGAGGGGCCTAGAACTGGATAAGTTGTTCCATCATGTTTCCTGGGATGGAAGTGAGGCTGAGCAGTCTGTAGTTACCTGGCTTCTCCTTCTTGTCCTTTTGAAGACTGGAGTGACGTTGGCTTTCCTCCAGTACTCAAGCACCTCTCCTGTTTCCCAGGACTTGCCAGAGTTGAGGGACAGTGGCCTAGCAATGATTCCTACCAGCTTCCTCAGCACCCTTGGGTGCATCCCATCAGGACCCTTGGATTTATGGATGTCCAGATAGCTTAACTGGTCCTTGACTCAGTCCTCATGAACTGAGGCAGAGTCCTTGTTTATCCTGACTTCCTTCAGGGCTTTAGCCATCTGTGGCTCCTGCAAACAATCTCCAGCAGTATAGACAGAGACAAAGAAGGCATTCAGTAACTCTGCCTTCTTCCTCTCCTCAGTCACCAGGGCACCTGCCTCATTCACCAGCAGGTCCACATTGCCTTTAGATTTAGTTTTGACTGCAGTGTATTTGAAGAAACCCTTTTTGTTGTTCTTAACCTCCCCTACACTGTTTAATTCCAAGGAGGTCTGAGCTTTCCTAGTTTGCACCCTACATTCTTTGTCAACAGTGTGACGTTTCTCCCATGTTGCTATCCCCTCCTTCCACGGACTTCTTCCACTTAAGCTTGCCCAGCAGTCCCCTGTTTATCATTTCAGGTCTTGATATTTTTCCTATTGAGTGCTCTGATTTTCCATGTCCTGTAACAGGTGGCTTGGCGTTAGAACTTGCCTGCTATTGACACAACTAGCTAAGATGTTAGCGATATAAACTGGTGGCCAGTCCCCATTGCTATTCTGTCTTCTGACTCCTAGTGTCTGTGGTAAATGATCGATCATCTAAATCTACAGTGTCAGTGCAGAGCTGTAATAAAAATGTGTACAGAAGTAGGGGCTGATGGTAGTGGTCAGCGATTGACTTTACTGAGTGGTATGGACATCAGCTTTCCGGGTGTGCTGTTGTGAGTGGGCCAGTTCTGTCATAGGTTTGTGGTTCAGGATGCTCTAGATGGCTTATTGAGGCTTTTCCAGCTTCTGGACAGTTGCTTGCTATTTGCCACTAATCCCTCTGGGCAGCAGTGACAGCCAAGAGAAGACTCAAGTAAATCTAATGAGTGACAAGCTCAGGGAGTGTGAACAAACAAGATAAGACTCCTCCAGAGCTCCCACCTTGCAGATGAAGGGTAGGAGTTTTGGTGGAAGCACAGTATTTGGTGGTTAATAAATGTTTTGCGGATAGTGCTGCATACAGCACTTTGACTCTTACGAATGTGTTCCTCTGAGGAACTGGTGGTGAGCGATATGGGACATCTGACAAGGCAAGAGCATCTTTGCTGAAGGCTTTGGCAACCTGTTGAAAAGGCTTTTACATCCATCATACATGGAATTATGTGAGCAGCGGTAAGGGCCTGCAGTTATATGAGGAGAATAGAGGTTGTGGTTCTAAATGTGGGCAGCGTTACAGAAGTGAGAGCCCTCAAGATGACAAAACAATCCTAAAGAAGGCCCATTTTGAGTGCCTTTGTGTGTGCAGCCCAGGTGACAAGCAGTGGAAGGCATAGGTCTTTGTATGTTGGAGCTATATAAGTTTTAGCTCATGTGGCTGCTGTCAAGTAATAGTCATACATCTTGAAAAAGGAGGGAAGAAAAGTCTGTCCTTTGTCTACAAGAGCAACTTGGATAGATGGAGCTCTGATAGCACTTAGTAAATCAGGCTTGAATGTACAGGAAACTTATGACTGAGTTCCCGTGCAGAAAGAGGTGTACAGGAGATGGCAGTAAGGACAAGATGTAAAGGAGGAGCATTGCCAGTGAATGAAGGGATGGTGTTAGGAAAGCTGCAGTTGAAGGATATCATGGGCAACAAAATTGGTTTGTACCATTAATGTAGCAGCAACAGAAGGTAAAAAAGGAGAGACTGGGCTTGCTGCTGAGTGAGATGGGTGATTTCCTGACAGCAGACAGACAATGCTGAGAGATGCCTGATGATTTTACTGTCTCAGCCTTCACTGAGAGGGTCTCCTGAGCCCCCCTTGGGTAAGGAGAAAGCGCAAGGTAAAGAAAAGCTGCTGGGAGTAGAGGATGCTTTGGTCTAGGATATCTTAAGATAAGTGAGTTGTTTCAGGGACAAGTCTGAGAGTATTGAGAGGATTGTTGTTGTGCTAAGGCCATTGACAGATCAAGAAGATAGTGAGTGTTCCAGAAGGCGGGAGACAAGTAGTTTTGCTGCTTTTAAAATAGTGCAGTAAAGATTATATGGAATCACTTTAGTCTGAGTTGATTGGTGTGAATGGTTTTTGAAGTAGTTTCTGTGCAAATTAAAACAAAGGTGATTGGAATCAGCAAACTGTAGTAAAACAGGCTGTCTTTGAAATTTAAAGTTCTGCAGATGTGAAGAGTGATAGATGACATTTACATTGAGTTGAACAAGACTCTTCAAGTGTGTTCCCACAATCTTTGTAACAACTTTGTTCACCCACCTAAAATCTTCGTATACCAAATACATAAGTAGAAAACTGGTAGGATTTTGGAGCTTGAAGTTGAGAGGTTATAACTTAATGATTGATTTTCTGGAGTCTGGTTACATAAGTGGAAGTCTTGGGCACCTTATGCCACATGCTTATTTACTATTTTCTTCAGTGATCTGAGGAAAGGGAGAAAGCTGACCCTCGCTGAGTTTGCAGATAGCAACTCATGGTATAGCTGATGTCTTCCATGTAGCTGATGTCTCTGTAGGGCTATTATCCAGACAGACCGGGACCAGTGAGAGGAAGGGGCTGCTGTGGCCCTTGTGCAGTTCAGGCAGGAGCAATGTGCAGCACGGTCTTGGGTGGGAAGAGATGCAGCAGTGATTCCAGTGGAGCTGGAAGGTGAAGGCCCTGGGCCCTGTTGGGCAGCAGGCTGAGCAGGGCAAGAGAGGCTGGAGATAAGAAAGCTTTTCCCCCATGAGAACAGTTGGACAGTGGGCTTTTGAGGAGATGGTGGTGTTTCCCTCCTTGGAGGGTTTCTGGTCCTCAAAGGGTATAGCTCTGAGTAGCCTCTTCTGACCGAGTGGCTGAGCCTCTCTGGGCAAGAAATCAAGCCTGGAGACCTCCTGAAGTACCTGCTGACCTGAATCACTGATCTCTTTCCTGCCTATGAAATGCATTTACTGGACAGAGAACCGAGTCATGTCTGGCTTCTTTGCTTTGAGTTGTGTAGGAAGAGGGAACAAACTAGACTCTAGTTAACATAACCCTTGTTTTCATAGCATGGTTGAAAGATCTTTATGGAGGTTAGCTTTGGCTTGCTTTATGTGACATAATAAGCTGGAATTGTGTTGGAGGGACAGTCTAGTATAGGTAGAAGATGTCAAGATCAGATTCTGTGTTGTCATATGTGCTCTTTGAGGTCAGTGGTTTGGGAGATGTGCTGTAGTTTTCAGATTCATGCACCATAAACTTGATGTAGAGAAACAGCTGACAAAACCTAGCTGTAATATTTCAATAACCAGGAATGCCAATACACATGAGACTATTGGATGGCCTTAAATGCCTTTCAAGGTGAAATTCAGTCCTTTACATTTGTGACACTCTTGCTGTCCTCTCCTTCAGGCTGTAGTTATGTGGGATAGCAGTTCGACACCTAGTTGGGGGCAGCTGCTCTTATTAGTTTACTTTACACTTAATGTCAATATCACCTCTTTTTCCTAAAGCTTTTTCAAGAGTAGTAGTAAAGCGCAATACCTCGTTCTTTTGTGAGGAATGTATTTAGTTGTCTTTTTTCTGAGTTGATGTATTGGAAGAATAAGTAGTGAATATGTAAGAGCTTGTTATGCTGTTGGGGGATCAGCCTAGAGACTACTTAAAACTTTCATTTAAGTCTTCAGAGCCCTCTTGGAAAGCTTTTATAGTAGAGGAACTTCTGTATATTAAATTGAAATATAAAAGCTTTGTCTATAACAACTTGTGACAATAATACTTTCGATCTGCTTCTTATGACCTGGTAATGCTGCAGGCATGTGTATAAGCAGTATTTCTCTTCTGCAGTGAACAGTATGTGGCCAACTGATCACAACTTGTTTGTATCAACAGTGCCTTACTTGCTGTCCATTTTTCTGTATTATGTAATTGAATGATCTCAGGAGGATCTGGATGCAGACTTCCAGTGAAGAATTTGCCTAAGCATGCAAGGCAGTGGTGGCAGAGGGAGGAAGTGATCATAAGTAGCTGTCATATTGCCTCAGGCTCAGATACTTTAACAATAGGTATCTGTACTTATTTGTGTTTACTTTGATTTGCTGAAAAAATACTTGCAATATTGTAGGGCTTAAAGGTAAGAAGGAAAGGAACACATGTTCAAGCAGTCTTTCATAGCCTCTGGATCGAATAGTACTGGTCATGAAAACCAGCTGCCTACCTTGAAGATTAAGGAGAACTGGAGAACATGACTATTTTAGAATGAATGGCTAATGGTTGTGCCTCAGGTTTTTTTGTCTTGATACTGATTTTCCTTCATGGCCTACAGTCCTTAGAGTGCAAGCATACTTCATGTGAGCAGCCTCTAAAGACACTTAGGTATAGATCCTAAACTGCATTCCTGGTGCCTTCCAGCTAGTAGTTACGATTGTCCGTGCAGATCAAAACCAAAACTGTTTCTATCTTACAGTCAATGTTACCTCTTCAAACCTGAAAGTTAACTCTTAAGGTGAGCAAAAAGTTGTTTCTCTTAGATAAGAGGAGATAAGTGTATCTAAAACTGCTGGTGTGGGGCTGCTAGTAACTAGCCATTGTGGTATTGAAATGTGGTATTTTTTTTTTCTTTTTTCTTGGGCTTTAAAACCAGAACATTAACCAAAGTAAAAGTTTCAGTCTAATAGAATTAGTGAAAAAGTCTTGTTCTCTCTGCCTGCCTTCCTTATTTCACTTTCCATAGGACAAGATTATTACTCAGGACTTAATCCTGAGAGTAGCTCTGATGCATCAGAGTTGAATGAGGTAGACTGAACAGATTGTGGTGGAGCTAGCAATCATTCATCCATGCAACCAAAATATGGGAATGATGATGTGGGGGGTTATATTCAATCAGTCTGCTGTACCCATTCATGTGAATGGATACAAAAGAAGCTTTTGAAGCCTGAAAATAGGCTGGTATCATAGGAAGGGAGAAAATCTCCAGAGCTGTGTTAGATGAAGCTTTTGGATGTCCTTATTTAATCCTTGTTCTTTGACTAGATGTTTGTAGGTTATTCTGCTACAATAGCTGCTTTCTAATATATAAGCAAGACCTTCAAACTCATCCTTTCAGAGTGATGTCAAGAAGGAATCACACAAAAGGAATGCTTGATCACCCTTTTCTAAACAAGTGTGCTTGAATTTTTATACATCTTTTCCAGTCCAGTGAATTGTTGCAACCTCCAACTTAATAAAAAATAGCTGCTCTTCAAGGTCAGGTTTTGAAATGAGCTGGAGTGATACAATCAGTTATTAAGAGGAGTGATATTTGGAATATTCTTACTGGTGAGCAGCTGGCAATATTGGTGTCCCTTCCTCTAAATTTGCAGTGTATTTTCTTTGAACTGCTTTGGTGTTCCTTGATTAGGAAGTGCTTATGACTTACTGTGCTGTGTGGGTGTAGCCAGAGCACAGCTTCTTGCTGGCTAATCAACATTTTCCTGCTTTTTTTTTCTTTTTGCATTACAAAACTAGTCTTGCTCAAGCTAAATGTAGCCACCCTTAAAACCTGCAGCACTACTGGTGTGTATTAGTAAAAACACACTTGGAAATGGTACAAGAACACACAGACCTGTGCTTGTTTTCCCTCCTTCCTTCACCCCACAAATATTCAAGTAGGGAAAGGACTGTGTTAAGGCATGGATTGTAAGTGACCTGAGATTTACTTACTCTGCTTTCTTTTGTGAGAAGCAGGGTGTAACATTCTGTGGAGTTGTGCACCTTACATTTGGAGAAGGTGAATGGAACCTGTGAGAATTTCAAGTAACTGTGTTCACTGTGGGGTCTTCTGCCAACAAGAGTTGATAATGCAGTTGTGTACTTGTCAGCCCAGCAGCAATACGCTAGTGTTGTTCATATGAAGGTATTAACTGCCATCTTTTTTTTAAATGCAAATCTTATGCTATGTTTATGAGTCAAGAAGAGAAATCTACAGCTGTCCTGGAGTACTCACCTTGCCTGATGTGCTGTGGAGTTCCTGGAAGCAGAAGTGGCCACTTGTGCTTAATGGTGTGTGCTTCTGGTACATGCTGTTTCCAGTTGCTGTTCTTTCCCTCAGTGTGAGCCAAGACACTGGTAAGAAACAAGCCAGGGCCACTTTTTATGCAACACTGGGATTGCTCATCAGTTCAGTGGTTCTACTCTGCTCTTAATGCCTTCTTCTGCATAATGTGTATAGCATTTGGCAATCTGATTTCTGCATTGAAAAAAGTGTATTGAATAGCCAGCAGAATTAAGAGTAGCATTTGTTTTGTTCAACTTAATTGTTTCCAGTTATGGTTTGGGGTTTTTTTTGGGGGGTGGGAGTGAGATGGTTTGTCAGAAGCTCCTAGAAACTCCTTCCCCTGTGTCGAAGCAAATGACAGCTGAGGGATCTGCCCCTAACCAAGGCTGAGCCAATCTGTGCCAGTGGTAGTGCCTCTGATAACATTTAAGAAGGTAAAACCCACAAGCAGTTGCTTTTTGCTGCCAGAGAAGGGAGTGAGAAGGTGTGAGAGTCTGCAAACACCAAGGTCAGTGCAGAAGAAGGTACTACATGTGTGAGAAGGGAGAGATTACCCTACAGCCTGTGGAGAAGCAGGATGACCCCCACAGGGTGTGTAAAGTGATGGGGAGCAGATATTCCACCTGTAGCCTGTGGGGAAAGCCCCATGATGGAGCAGTTGAGACACTTGAAGGACACTGGGATCCTGTGGGATTTTCATACTGGAGCAAGCTTCTAATAGGCCTGCAGCCAGAGGAGAAGGGTCCATGCTGGAGCAGGTTTCCTGACAGAACTCGTGACCTTATGAAAGGGACCCATGCTGTGGCAGCTCATGAGCTGCAGCCTATGGGAAGGACTCAATTTGGGAAAGGTGGTGCAGGACTGTCTCCCATAGGAGGGATTGTATGCTGAAACAGGGACAGAGTGTAAGGAGTCCTCCACATCAGGAGGAAGGAGTGGCACAGACAAGGTGTGGTGAACTGTCTGAAACCCAAGTTCGCTGTCCCCCTGTACCTATCAGGAGGGAGAGAAGTGTTGTTTGGAGTTGAGCTCAGGAAGGAGGGACATAGATGTTCAAATATTTGGTTCTATTACTCTTTCTCCAACTCCATTTTTGAGTAATAATCTGGATAAATTTTATTCCCTGTTGAGTCTGCTTTGCCCATGATGGTCATCAGTGAGTCATCTCTCACTGTCCTTATCTTGACTTGTGACCCTTTCATTATATTTTCCCACCCCTGCCCAGCTGACAAGGGCAGTGAAAGAGTGGCTTTGGGCATCTAGCCTCCAGCCACAGGTAAACTACCACAGGTTCTACAGAATAGGCAGACTTATGTTTTAAGGCAGGTATTCAGTGAATGTCAGGTTGACTCTAGATGTAAAACTAGATGTGACTAGAAGACAGATTACTTAAGTGATTTCACCAGACTATTGTCCAGTCGTTTTGTCTGTCAGCATTTTGAAACAGTGTCTTGAAATTTCTTTCTGGGGTATCCATCAGGACAGAGCATGATGGAAAGTAAAAATGCTGTCAAAAGTGATGTAAAGTTGGAGGTTTTTGTTACCAAAAGCCTTGCAAAGTTGGTTTTAACAACACAGGTGCACACAATCTAAGATTAAGCACATGGGTGGAATTATTTCAGTGTAACAGCTGTGAAACCCAGTGTGTTTAGGAGATGTCAGTATGCTTGATGGAGAATTCCGTAGGCATGATTTGATATGTGGAGGAAAAAAAATCCCAGAAAGTCCAAACAGTGATGATGAACTTGCACAATGGATTAAGCAACAGTTTGTGGTCAAGGCAATCTTTCTGCTTCAATACATTGCCAGATAAATTTTCTTCTTTTTATAGCTTGCCTACAACTCCTTAACATTAACAATACAGCTCCTTAACATTAAATAATTCAATTCTGAAGTCTCTGTAAACGCATGACATGTCTTTTTCTGTCTGCAGTTAATAAGGAAGCTGTCACAAACAGCTTTGAGTTAGACTTTACGGTATAAATGTCAAAATTGACTTGTGGAGAAACAACAATTAAATCTACCAGGATTTAATATATAAATATTTTTTAAGCATAAAGCTCACCTTTTCTAACTTCCATATTAAGTCTTCTAATTCATTGACTTATTTTGGAAGGCAGTGGTAGCACTGGTAGGACTTTAAAGAAACATTGTCTTGACACAGGTCTTACTTGTACTTGTTATTTATGTTGGCAACAGTTGCAGGGATATAAGTTTGGGATAAAAAATGGTGCTTACTGGACAGAATGGGCTATTCTCTTGGGCCTAGTTGGAATGCTTTAATGTACTCTAGAGAACAGTTGTCCTGGGTGATGTTCTGGAGTTTGAGATAAGCTGAAGAATTGAATAGTAAGTGGATGGTGCATAAACTTGCAATCTAATGAGTACATACTAAGCAGCATTGACCTAATATTTTAGAAGTTAAGTGTTACTTTGTCAAACATTTTTTGGCATCTTGAAGTTCGCTAATAGAGGAATAAAAGGTTGGGTCCTTTTACATCCTACATGTAATAGTATGAAACTAACAGCATGTCTTTGGGCTGGGAATTAGATGTTAGATATTCCTGAAGTCCATCCTCCCCTTCTACTGTTTTACCTTGTCTGTTAAGTACTGCTACTGTTATGCAATTATTGAAGGCATGTACATTTAGCATAATGTATTCCTCTAACTGAAGGTACATTTAGATGTTAATTAAATATAGTATAAGTTAACTCTATGTGTCATTGCAGGTAGAATAATAGGATGACTGCACAATGGATCCAAAGTTTCCCCCACCTATGGCTAGTAGAAACTTCTCTGTAACTCTTTCTCCAGTTGCAAAAAAAACCCCAAACTAACTATCCAAAAAAAAAAAAAAAAAACCCAGAAGGAAACAGACTTCATGTGTTTTGCTTGTGTTCAGTACTATTTTAATGCTTAGATCTTGTGCTAGTTGTCAACAACCCACTACTGCGTTCTCTGCTGTTCTACTCCATTAAAATTATCAAAGGTATATTAACAAGCTCATTACACTAATGATTGAAATGATTTATAATTGCAGATGTTGTAAGACATCTTGAGAGATTTTTCTGGTTCAACGCAAAGTTTCGAGCAGGCTGACCAGGACAATGTCCAGTTCAGTTTGGAATGTCTCCTCCTCTGCACGAAGAGAGGCTACATCCTCTGTGGGTGGGGTGTTCAGTGCTTGCCCAAGTTTACTTTGGGCATAAGCTATTGTGTATTTAAACACATTGTCTTGGACAGGATGCATCTGGAAAGAGTGGCTCATCCTCAGCTGCCTTCAACTTGATTTTTAGTAATAAAGACAGTACAAATACCAGATGGAGGGGACTGAAAAGGTCTGGTAGATCTATATGAAAGTCTTTCAGACCTTGTCAGAATGCCAATAACGAGTGAGTTTGTGTAGAGTTTGTTCTTCATCCCTAACTTGTAGGGAAGGAACCTTGCACTAATGATAGCTTGCATTGATTTTTACATGGAAAAATCAAATTGTTGTTTCAGAAGAGTAAAGTAAATACTTATCAGCATCATCTAAGAAACTGTTAAGGATTGATGCTGATTGATGGGCTGAGTAGATGTCTCTTAAGCTTGTTGTCTTTGAGTCTGTAGAAGGTATTACTATCTTGCATGAAAGACTTCAGCCACAACTGTCTCCAGATCACATCCATGACCTTTGACTGAAAGTGTTTTAGGGGTATGAAGTATTTTATTCTGTATAACATTTTACAGACTCATTAGAGAAATAGCTGTTCCCTGTCTTTAGGCTTTACTAACATGTTGTCCTCAGAGTTTAAGTGTGCATGTAGGACTGGTTGGATCACAGAATAACAATGTTAGGAGTTGAAAGGGACCTGGAAAATTCATCTAGTCCACCCCACCCCTGCCCAAGCAGGATCACCTACATTAGATCACATAGGAATGGTTCCAGATTGGTCTTGAATATCTCCAGAGAAGGAGACTCCACAACCTCACTGGAACAGTCTGACCAGAGTTCTGCCACCCTCACGGTGAAAAAGTTTCTCCTTATATTCAGATGGAACTTTCTATGTTCCAGTTTGGAACCATTGTTCCTTGTTCTATCACTGGCCATCACTGAGAAGAGCCTGGATCCATCCTCCTCACACTCACCCTTTATATATTTATAAACGTTAATGAGGTCACCCCTCAGTCTCCTCTCCAAGCTGAAGAGAACTATCTCCCTCAGCCTGTCCTCATAAGTAAGATGTTCCACTCCCTTAATCATCTTGGTGGCCCTGTGCTGGACTCTCTCAAGGAGTTGTATGTCCCTATGGAACTGTGGTGCCCAGAACTGGATGCAATACTCCAGGTGAGGTCACAGCAGGGCAGAGTAGAGGGGGAGGAGGACCTCTCTTGACCTACTAGCCAGCACTGTTCTAATACATTCCTAGATACCTTTGGCCTCCTTGGCCACAAGGGCACATTGCTGGCTCATGGTCATCCTGCTGTCCACCAGGACCCCCAGGTCCCTCTCACCTGCACTGCTCTCCAACAGGCCAGTCCCCAACCTATACTTGTACCTGGGATTGTTCCTCCCCAGATGCAATGCCCTACACTTGTCCTTATTAAATTTCATTCAAATTTTCCCTGTCCAGCTCTAGAACCTGTCTAAATCCCATTGAATGATGGCACAACCTTCTGGTGTGTCAGTCACCCCTCCCAGCTTCGTATCATCAGCAAACCTGCTGACTGAGCATTTTATTCCCTCATCCAGGTCATCAATGAATATATGTAGGCTGTTAAATACTTTGAGGTCTGTTTCCCAGAATATCTTGTCATTTAACTCCTTGAAGAGCTGGAAGTCAGCTTTCCTGAAATCTAGTCCTGACTACACTTCTCATTTGGTCCACAGGCCTTGAGACAGTGAACTAACCCAGAGCATGACCACTACAGCCCAGGCTGCCTCCAATCTTGACATCCCTGATGAGCTCATTCGCATTGGCCACCATCAGGTCCAATAGTGCTTAAAGATAGAGGGCTTCTTATTTAGAAAGATGTCAGTTTTGGTAACTTTGTTTTAGTTGAGATCTAATGAAAGAAATACCCATTTGTAAAGCTTCTTGAAATTTTCATTTGCATTCTGGCGTTTAACTTTTCTTTATAATGTTTGCTCATTTTGCATGTGTTTTGCATCAAGGGTGCTACATGCAATAACTTTCTGTCTCTGGTGTACCAACAAAGCCAGGTAATGTTAAAGCTAAAAATAATTTGCTTGTTACATAAATACTGATATAATACTGGTACATAAATCTGAGTTTTCTAGCTTCACTCTTCTATTTTGGATAAGCTCAAGTCCTCATCTTAATTTGAATGATTTCTAAGTATAGAAATGGTAATGGTAAAACTAAAAATATGTCGCCTATTGTCACAGGCGTTTGAGTACAGCAAGAAGGCTTTGTAGTACTTTTGACTGTCATTTCTGTAATAGGGCTTTATTTTGACAAGCTTAGCCATTGACAAGATCTGTATGAGAAAATGTTGTACCGTACCAGCGGGATGAATGTTTGAACTATAGCCTTGTGACTCTGGGAAGACTTCGTAGAAAATATTGTAGATTCTGGACCATTTCTGTGTGGTAGAAAAGTCCTGAGAGTTAAAGTTTTCAGTTATCTCTGCCTTTAGTGGCCCAGAGTTTGGACTGGAGCTACTGTTTGTATGGTTTGAGCAAGGCTAAAGTACCTTGGAGAGAATCTCCCATGTGGTCTGACTCAGTGATGTTGGCCGGCTTAGCTTTTGTGGCACATACAGGAGTCCCTGTGCTTTTAACAGGTTTTGACTCAAATAGCTTCTTTAGAAGAAACAGCAGATGTCTGACATCTATTTATGTAGTAGAAGATGGTGATGAAAAGGTAGACAGACTAAACCTGTGTAGGGTAGGCTTTCTGACGAAGTCTACTAGACCTATAGCTTTAGAGCAGTAACTGCAGTTGGCAGGTTTGTTAAGCTCCCTGGCTTAACAGAAACAGACCTACCAAGTATAACCAAGCTTGCATGGCACATTGTTCTAAGTTTTAAACTCACAGGAGATCTGGCCATCTGTTTTGGGTTGTATGTAACTGTCAGTGTTTAAATAACTTCGTTCCATGCCAAAACTTTGTGTCCTGTGTACCAGCTGAGCTGGTGCAAAGAATAGAAAACAGAATTTAAAGCACTTCTACAAAAATGAACTGTTATGAGCTAAGGAGAAGTTACTATTTTGTGCTTCATGCCCATTAACACTTCCAGTAGGCTTGAATCATTCATTATGTGAGACTTCCTGGTTGTGAGACAGTGTTACCCCTGTGTGACAGATTGTGCTGAGGAGGAAGGTAAGGGTTTGAGTTATTGGATTGAAAGAAAATCAGTATAAACAAATTTAAATAGCAGTGAGACATTTCATGCATGAAAATTACTCAAACCAATTTGTTAAAACAGATTGGGTAGGGTGGTAGTTTAGTGAAGTGGATGTGGCATGTTGATATATAGCCTGGTAGAGTTTTCTTTCTGTTTGAGGCCACATTTCTCTTCAGAAGCATAGGTGTGCAGTGTACCAGGTAAGTACCTGGTGTGTTAAACTTCATACTGAATGCACACAGTTTCTAGGGGAAGCAGATAGTCTGGAGATACTTAGTTTAAAAGCTATAATGAAGACAGGACTGGACTTAGTTTTTAACTCCAGTTATCTTCCAATAAAAGTAGCTGCATTTTAAGTGAGATTTTTTTTTCATAGATTATAAAGGAAAACCTTTAGAAGCTCTTATCTGACAACTCTTCTGTAAGAATTGGAGAGGTGGTTGGTGCTGCTAGTGTATGAAAGATTAAAGAAAACCTGCTTGAAGAAACAGCTAACCTGTTTGGGCATTTCTAGTGCCACAGGTTTACTGGAGCAGTGCCAGGAAGCAAAGGTTTTGCCGTAAATTTGAGATCTTAACTGGTGATACTGGTATTACCAGTAACTTTTTTTTTATATGTATATATAGGTCTACAGCTTAGCACTTACAGGTTTGTGATTTATCATTTTTGTGCAAATGCTCCTAGTGAGTCAGCTGTAGAGAAGTGGTTAGGGTTGCAGGTAGAACTTCATGGATTATTGGCTTGGAAAAAAAGCAGAAAAACTACAAGGTGTTTCACCTGGTAGTGCCCAGGTTAATTAACCCCAGGATTATGCTGTTTTCTGTCCTCATTATTAGTATCTATCTGTATGTGTACTGCCCATAAAATGCAAGGGGTCATGGCCAAGCTTCTGAAGCTTTGCAGTGTGCCTTAGGCACAGGTGGATGTCTTGTGGCAGTGAGAACAAACTGAAATGTGGGAGACTCTGAACATAAGAAACACACTTTTATTGAGAGGGTCAGTGAGTATTGTCACAGGTTGTGCACAGAGACAGTGGAGTGCTCCATGTTGAAGATGCTCAAAAGCTGTCTGGACATGGTCCTGGGCAACTGGCTCTAGGTAGATCTACTCAAGAGGGAGTTGGACCAGATGATCTCCCAAGGTCACAACCTCAAACTCCCTGATTTCTGTGATTTAGTTGGTCAGCTGTTCTAAAAATGGTGTATATGGTGCTTTGAGCTAAATTTCAGCTTTAGGAAACAGCTATTAGTGTTGACTTGGCTGTGGGAATTGAAATATGGCAGGGTCTGCAAAACGAGCCCTGCAGGTCAAAGGTGTCCTTTGTCTATGTTCTGTGCATAGTTTAGGAACTTTCTAATAATAGAAATTCAGTTAACTTCAGGTAGTCTTTTGTTGTTGAAATTTGCTTTTTTTTGTTGTTTTTCAGGTGACTGTAGAGTCGCTGGGATTAAGTGCTAAGTTCCCTTGCTTGGACTCCAGCCTTTTTTCACTTAGCACATCAACTTTGTCTTGACACTAATTTAGGGAAGTACCCCAAAGTGCCCTACGTAGAGAAAGTGTGGTGTGCTCAGTCTGTTTCCAGATAGGATGGATGCATGCTTTTTCTAGCATCAGTGACTTATTTGTCCACTCACTGACAACCTTTGGATGGCTAGCATATGTTTACACTGTTTCCTAAACACTGGTGAGACACATGTAAAGATTGAGAACTTGATAGATTTTTCTTTTTAGGGGTGAACAAATCTTTTGAGTATGTAAGGTTTAGAAATAGGTTTATTTTCTCCCTGTCACTTAACTTATGGTGTAATATTTTATGCCAGTTTTGACTTGAGATCTTTCTCTTAATCTTAAAGCTGCTTCTCATATACATCAGTAATCACTTGCTAAGGTGTTGAGTCTTCAGGGTTTCTTTTAAGATTTCAGAAACACCTGATTAACTAGAAAAATTTGACTAATACTCATTTTGCAGTTTTGTGTAGCATCAGTTTTTGGAGGAGACAGCTTTGCGGAATGAAAGAGTATGTTTCATGGTAGTGATTTTCCTTTCCTCCATAATGGACTCCCAAGATCCCATGATTATGTGGTGTTGAACCAGTGAATCACACTTTGCTGAAAAACAGAGGGAACAAGCAGTCCCAGGAGCAGATTGCTCTCCGAGGTGAACAGAATCTGCTAGGTCATCTTACACTAGTGCAGTTTATTCTGGGTCAGGTAATCCAATTGTGATAGACTTGCAAAATAATTGATGCCACTTTTCTCCACTGGTTTGTCAAGTAGGCTCTCTCAGCCAGCTGAATCACTTCTACCACTTACTACTTTCTGAGGTCTGTTGAAAGATTCCTGCTGCTTCTCTTCTGCCACCTGTCTCAATAAATGCAAAAATCCACCCCCAGAGTCATACCTTTTCTTAGTGCTTCAAAGAGGAGACTTGCTAATATTGTTAGTCCATGTGGCTAATCCACTTACTGTAGTGGATTCTGTAGAGAAATATGACAATCTGTACTTTGCATAAGCAAATTACAATGTAACAGACTGGGATGACAGCTGGGAGACTGCTTACTGTTTTTTTTTTTTAAATATTGGAACTAAGGATAGTTTTGGGAGTTTGTTTTTTTTTCATCTACCATTTTATATTAGTTCCTGTTTTAACGACAGTTTCCCATCCAGTGCTGTTTCTGCTGGGCTTTGGAGCCTGAGAGGTTGGTAGGGGAAGAAATACTTGCTACCTAAGTCTTAAATTGTGAGGAAGCGCTTCACTGAAAAACAGGTAGTACTCACAGATTATTTTTTTTTTTTAATTCTGGGTGTTTTGCTGTGTGAAAAATCAAAAGGGAGGAGTAAAGCAATTCAGGGGAGAAAAAAGCTCCTAATATTAGGTGCTGGTTCTTGAGTATAGTAACATGCTTCTGATACACTTATTAGTGTCTCTTCAACTGGAAGGCAGTTTGCTTAAAGGCAGTTCTGCTGTGTTACAGCTTGATGTGTGGTTGATCTACCTATCTTCTTTGAGGTTTACCTGATGTACTTCTGAAGAGTTTTTTAAGGATGTTGACTTGTGTTTTCTTTGATTAATGAAGTAGAAAGCTCAAAGCTATCTGTAACACTAAGTAGTTTATTGTTAAGCATACTTGAACAAAATGGGGTTTTGTCCCTATATCATTCTGTCTCCCCAGTGGATTTCCGAATCTCCCTGTGTAAATGCTACTGTGAGGAAAGGAGTGCAGCTGTCGAGTAAACCAGTGGATGTTTCTTGTATTTAGGATAAGTGCCCCTTTCCTGTTACTAGGTGTATGGAAGGAAGACCTGTAATCTTATTTTCCGTATGGAAAAGCATATTTTTAGAAGCACCTGGTGTGGATCAGTCTTGGTGAAACCTGAAAGCATGGAGCTCCTGAGGCTTCTTCTGCACCATATCCCTCCTTTCCCTCTCCCCTATCTGACATAGATGAAAGCAGTAAATGCATTTAAATTAGTCTGGGGTACATAAATTACTTTGTATGGTTTTAGATTTATATATTTTATGCACTGTTTTTGGAACTGGGTAACTTATAGTCCAGTGACTAGAGACACTCTGGAGACCACAGGGTTCTTCTAAGATTGCAAAAATCTTGTAAAATTTTAGAGGAGGATATGATGAACTAACTTTGTGACATAACCCTGCTCTTAATGGCCTTCATGGAAATGGAATAAGGTATTAAAGGCTGGTTGACTCCCAGTTGTTGCCAATAAACTACTTAAGCTCAGGTTTGAGAAGTTCAAAGCTCAAGACTATGGATAATTGTCAGTTGAGTTTAGTAGCCTGTCATTGAGACTTAGTGTCTCTTGTACACTTACGTTCATTTTAAACCAAACTTTTATATGAAGTGTAGGAATCCCTTAATTTCTTTTGTGTAGAAATAGTAATGTGTCTGTGTATTTGTTCAAGTTGCTTCAAGACCTGATACTCTTAGGTTGCCCATAGTCACCTATTGGCAAGATGAGCTTGAAAATCCTGCAGACGGCTTGGGTGGTTCACCTGATGATTTCAGTGTGACTGATCACAAGCTCCTATGTCAAAGGCTGGGTAGCAGTTGTCTTTACAAGGAGGACTTGGTCTTTTTCATGTTTAAAACAAGTGGGTACTTCAAGGAATGCAGGCATTTTCTGCCAGCAACCATCTGAACATATCAGGTAGTGTACCCTGTCTGGTACTCATTAATAATGTATCAAAGAGGTTACAAATTGGGGGTGGGTGTTGTCTGTGTTGTTTTTACATGCTTAGCTACAGCACAGAGATCCTTCAGTAGATGATGCTGAGTACTGCCAACTAAAGGGTGACGGAAACTTGGAGACTCTTCAGACACTGAGATTTGAGCTGTCACTTTTATTGTAGTAATAAGCTTTTCTTTGTGATTCATTAGATGCAGCTTAAGTGAACTAGAACCAGCTTAAATAGAACTCAGATGGTTTGCTTTGAATGCTCTAGGTATTTTTTGTTGTAAGTTACAGGCTTGCTTTCCTCCCAGGTCCTTCCTAGAAAGAGTGTTCAGTTAAGGAAGCTAAACTATCTTAACACTGAATAGGACACAGTTTTTAGGTTTGAGCTATGTTAGTTCTAAAAATTACCCTGACTTGCCTTTTCTTTATGCAAAAGATAAAAATGAGCTGAGGAGCTGGTAGTTTGGAGACACCCATGTGATTTCTCTAACCTCTGATACTTAACAGTCTAAAAATAGTTACCATATGGGATGTCTTTATTGTGAGGACAGCCTCTGCTACTTGAGAACCTTTCTGTGTTTTAAGCACTTTCTGTGCCTAAACATTTTTAGCTGTTTCTTCAACTAGATGTAAGTCGTCATATGGCTTTGAATGAGAACTGCTGTCATTGTCCACAGTTTTAGAAAGAAAGGCAGTTATTTTATGTGAATTTAGTAGGGGTGAATATGGCAGCATTCTGTGTTTGATCATCTTTGTTACTGGGTCTGTTTTAGACCTCAGTTAAAAACAAAATGTAAAAAATAAATCAGATCTTACCAGTGAAAAATGCATCGAACTTTAATCTTAACAACTGACATGTATCTGTTTCGAGCCTGTCTGTTATGGTTGTTTAACCTTCTAACAACCTTCTGAGAATTTGTATCTTCAATAGAGGTTATTCAGCCTGCTTGACAGACCCTACTTTGGTAGCTGTGCTTGTTCACAAACTGCTGAAGTAAGAAAACATTTGATACTTGACCTGTTCTGAGTCCATTTTCCAGTAAACCTATACAAACAGAATAATCCTTGCAAAGTAGTGGCATGTCCTTTGAAAAGTGCACTAAAGAAAGTAAAATCCAAACTCGAAGAGGTTATAATTAGTGCTTGCAAACTACCTGCTATTTTTTGTTTTGCTGGCAGTTTGTGCTAGGGTTGGGACATGAGTTATCAATAGTCTACTTTTTTCAAGTAGTTACTGTAATACAGGCTCTTTTCAACACCAGTCAAATGATGCTTGATGGCAGGTCCTCAGCATCAGGATGCTGCTCCTTATGTTCTATTTTTGCAGTATCCTGATCTTACCTCCCATTTGTCCATGTCTCTCTTGATAACATGTTCTTCCTCTGTGATTAACTTTTCCAGCTTTTCCCACACATTGAAAATCTTAAGTCTTTGCAATATCAGGCTCCAGATCTTTGGTATGGTTCTGCAGTTATGAATCTCAAACAAGTGTTTCTCTTTGTTTTTTGGCAAATGAACAAGTTTACTGCAGATGCAGGTTACCCATTACGCACTTACAAATTTTTCAGCTGAGACATTGACTTGTAGGTAACTTGTAGTGACCATGCATCTTGTACAGTATTCAGTATTTGCAGTCAGAAAGGTTCAAATCCCTTTTTCCATAGCTATCTTGTAGAAAGCATATTTGGACCTACTTTACTACTACTTTGCCCTAAAACTTAAAGCAGTGAATAAGCTTTTTAAGGTTAAAAGCTGAGCATTGACTGAAAGGTCCTTTTAATGTAGAATGGGATGACATGCATGAAGAGTGAAATAAACAGATGACCCCTTGTTAACTAAAGGTTAACTGAAGTTTAAAAATAACAACCTTAGGTTCTTGTTCTTTTATGTTGTACCTGTATAATGGGACAGTGAAAGTTTCAGGCAGAGATGTATAGGTCACTGGCATCAGGACTTCAGGATCTATAGATGTTGGTCAGTGTATTAGGAAATAGGTGGAAGATAAATCCAGTCTATATTTCTGCCTTCTTTGGTATCAGGAGAGGAAGTGGAATGATGGCACTACTTCTAGGAAAATGTAATATCTCTAGTTACCTAAAGTGAGAAGAAGGAAAAATCTTTGCATTTTGGCTGGAGGACTATATAGCACTTTGTATAATTGACTTGTTTCAAATTTTGTCTGTCCTGATGAGTTTATTTCCAGAAGTGGATGTTTGTCCTATGCCTGTGTCTTTATGTTCATTGCACTGCTTTGTAAGTGCCCATGTTTTACATGTGGGCAGCAGAGCTTAAATGAACAGCCTGTCCAAATGACTAGCGTGGAATAACATTTTCTTTGATAGGTTTACTTAGAAGAAGATTGTGCTGACATGTAATGAAACAGACTACTTCAAACTTGGGTCTCCTATTATAACTTGTTGAACATCTTGTTAGAACTTAAATAATCTATATGATACTTTTCTAAGAGATCTTCAGAAGTTCAACTCCAAACTACTCTAGTAGTGTAGTTTCTACTTTCTTAACTGTTTGGGAATCCTGTGTGTATTTGGTGGAAATGTATGATCATAGAGGACAGCGAGAACCCATATTTGATACCAGCAAGGACTTTCCTACTGAAAATAGCAGTTTAAGTCTTATCCATAGCACTGATGTCTTTTGACGTGTTGTCAGCCTGCCTCCAGTACTTTTGTTTTATTTTTTTCTGCTGTAGCAAAACACATTCTTTACTTGATGTGGGTAAAGTCCTATATGTAAGTACCATATACTTTCGGAGATTCAGTATAAAGCACTGTCATCTTTGCCAAGATAAAAGTGCCAGGAAGGAGATTGCATACTGGTTTTGAACCGCCTTTATTAATTTATGATGCCTTTGCTTCACAAGACATCTGCTCTCTCCCCATCTATAATGTTCACCCTGTGAAAGTGTACTTGCTGCTGTTTTGGAAGTACTATGTTATAAAACAAAGACAAAACCTTCAGATTCCTCTCTCCATGACGGAAGGAGGTGTGGTGGTTTAAACCTGACTGGACACCAGGTGCCTACCAAGCTGATTTATCACTCCCCATCAGCAGGACAGAAACATAATGGGGGTTGGGGGGAAAGGAAAAAATAACCCCAAATTCTAAGGTCAAAATAAAAGCAGTTCAATATAGCAAAAGGCCATGCATGAAAGCAGAGTAAAGGATAATTCTCTACTTCCATCCGCAGGTCTGGACACTCCCTGGGAAGCAGGGCTTCAGTATGCGTAGCAATTGCTCTGGAAGACAAATGTCAAAAAAAAAAAAAGCCAAAGCCTGCCACTTCCCTCATCTGTCAGCTTCTTACTGCTGAGCAGATGCCACATGATATGGAATAACCCTTTGGTCAGTTTGGGTCAGCTGTCCTGACTGGGTCCCTTCCCAGATCTTGCCCATCTCCAGCCTATTCCTGAGGGAAGGAGAAATATTGAAAAAACAGCCCTGATGCCGTGCCAGCCCTGCTCAGTAGTAACCAAAACACAGATGTGTTAGCAACACCTTGCTGGCTACTGATGCATAGCACTGTGGGTGTTGTTGTGGGGAAAATTAACTCCAGCTCAGCCAGACCCAACACAGGAGGTCACAGCATTAATTCACTATCTGTTTTATTTTGGGTGCCATGGCAAGTAACAGCTTTTGTTCGGTCAACTCTAAAGGGTGCTAGAGGTAGGCTAGGTTCGGCTTCCTTATCTCAGAGTTAGGTGCTGGGTGAAAGCAGCTGCCCTTCTCCCATGGCTTAAATCAGTGTGTTGCTGTAGTGAAAAGGCAATTAAAACATGCAGTTTAACATGGATGAGCAGGGATATCTTAAGTTGTGCAGCATCAGTATTGTATTTTCTGCTTCTAGATGTTATCAAAGTAAATTTGATTGCTGCTGCTGTAGGTCTATTTCCTTTCATGTCCTTTTTTTTTTGTCCTACACTGTATTAAAGGAGATGTGATTGGTTTGTTTTTTTGTTTGTTTTTCTTTCCAGACATAGAGGACTTTCTGGTGTTTGTACATTGATATAGGGCAGGAAAGGAACTTAAGCTTTGCAGTTAGATGAACTTAGTTATTGCTATCATGAAGTCTTGAGACTTACCGACTTTGTAAACAACTCTTGATTGTTATTCCTTTGATACTAAAGTTTGAAGATAAGCACAGGAGAAGAAAATAAATGGGGAAAGATGATTCTGAATATTTGGCAGTTCTGTTGCAATGGTGAACTTGCGACTCCTGTTTCTGTAGCTGTTGAATTAGGCATATAATTAATTTTACTATGACATGTCATATTACTTAATTTTTTTGATGCAAAGATTAATACAGTGATGCTGGCTTTTCAAAGCTAATTTTAAAGAATTACCTGATTGTGAATTTGCTACTACAAAGTCTGTATTTGAGTAATACTGAGTAATACACATCTACGATGCTGAGTCAGACATAGATTATAGGAAAGCCTCCTGCATAAATATATCAAGTTGAAGTTTTAATAGTTTTTGTCTTAACACCTAGCATAGGCTAGTACATGAAATAACACACCATAAGAATCAAATAAAAATGTGTAGCTAGCCCACATAAGGAACAAGTTTGTCTTAAGTCAATTTAGTAATACTTAGTTTATTGGAAATAGTAGTCCTGGAAAACACTCTAGGTGGAAGATGAAAGCTACTGCTTTCCATGATTGGAGGAAGAAAAGCTGGTGTGTACAGAAACTAAAGCTTTGTATTTTCTGGGCAAAATGATAGCAAAATATAATTATCAGTATTAATAAGGATATGTCCAGTTCTTAGAGATTTAAAAAGTGTTGTTTCATCTTGGCTGCTGTTTCTCTGTTGAATTTGTGGTGATTCTTATCCACAGAGGTCAGAACCCTTAAGATTTGGGTGAGACTTCTGTGCTGACTGAAATCAAGGGCAAGTTTATTTTAAAGTAAAACTACTTAAGTACCCATCTCTCTGCATTTTTAGTTGGATTATACAAATAAAGATTTCTGACATAAGTCATCTCGGTACAGCATATGGGTCTGTCATGTCTGTGTTGCATTATTCATTACTTATGGTGCAGCAAGATTAAGAAGTTACCTTCATTTGCCGCTGGAAGTCTCTGCTGCATTCATGGAACCACAGTGACTTTCTGCTCCTGGTGGGTTGGACAGGGAGGGAGGCGTAGCTGTCTTCAAGTTGTTTATGGTGTGTTTTTTCTGAAAGATGTGTTTGTTTACTTCAGGCCATTAAGAATGAATATTTTTTTACAGATAAAGACTGACTATTCAGTATCTAAGTAGCAGAATAAACTGTCTCTGCCCATATTTTTTCGTAGTCATTCATGATGAATTGTTGGATTTGATGTCTTCATTCTTTCTGTATGATTTTAATCTTATTTAAGAAGTGAAGGAATAGAAGCGTAATAAAGCTGTGAAGTCTGAGCTGCTTTTGTCTGTAGAGGGAAGAAAGTGCTGATGGGAAATGTATTTGAACAGTGTTCCTCTTGCATTTTGAACCCTGCACACCCAGCTGTGAAAATTTTTTAAGCTCCAGTGAGTTGATACCACAAATGTTTGGGGTTTTTTTGGCCTCATGTGTTACTTTAAGGCCTTTCAACAATCATAGAATCATAGAATTTTAAGGCTGGAAATGACCCGTAAGATCATCCGGTCCAACCATTAACCCACCACCACCAAGTCCTACCCTTAGACCATGTCCTCAAGCACTGCATCTACCCATCTTTTAAACACCTCAAGAGATGGGGACTAAACCACCTCCCTGGGTAGACTGTTCCAATGCTTGATGACTCTCTCAGTAAAGAAGTTCTTTCCAATATCCAACCTAAATTTTCTCTGGCACAACTTGAGGCCATTTCCTCGAGTTCTGTCACCTGTTACTGGGGAGAAGAGACCAACCCGCACCTCACTGCAACCTACTTTCAGGTAGTTGTAGAGAGCAATAAGGTCTCCCTTCAGTCTCCTCTTTTCCAAACTAAACAACTCCAGCTCCCTCAGCTGCTGATCGTAGGGCCTGTTCTCCAGACCCTTCACCATCCTCGTTGCCCTTCTTTGGACATGATCCAGCACCTCAATGTCCTTCTTGAAGTGAAGGGCCCAAAATTGGATACAGTACTTGAGGTCAGGCCTCACCAGTGCTGAATACGGGGGGATAATCACCTCCCTGGTCCTGCTGGCCAGGAATGCTAGGTATTTTCTGTTTGAATATTTAATGTTTTTAATGTGCTCCTTGTCTAAAATTGCTTCAGTGATGGGGTCACATCCTGGACTGGCATGTTTGCTGTCATGTCTGCTGTAATGCTGAATTCCTGGGAAATACCAGTGTTTCTTCACTCTATTAGTTAAGCTTTTGTTTTACTGGAGATATTTTCTTGCCCTGAAGCCTTAATGCATAGTTTAATTTTTCCTGTGCAAAAATGACTTGATTTTAGGTGAATATAATAATGGTTTTTGTTTTGGTTTAAGTACTTTACTCTTGCACACAAGCTTGATTTCTCATTAATTTTAGAACTAAAAGAAGGGTTCAATCTCTAATTTAGAACATGATTATCTGTCAGGCCACTGGTGACCTGGGCCAGTAGAGACACATGGTTGTGCAGGCTTTGTGGCGCCTAACAACTTTGAAAGGACTTCTAAAGAAGGATGTGGAGGGAGATATGTGGAGGCTGCTGGCTTTTGACTTTCAGCTGCTTTATTCCCTTTTTTTATAAGATTGTGGATGTCACTTGCTTAGCTAACTAGCTGTGTACATTAGGGTTCCAAAGGTATGGATAATCAATCATGCAAACTCCTTGCCTGCTCTTTTTGAAGCATTAAGGAAGGGCTGTGAGACCAGGTTCTCAAAATCGGTCTGCAGGTGGTTGCCTCTGATAGAGGGTCTGCAGTACATCTGGTTTTGGTCTCAGCCATCTTTTCCAGTTTACTCCATAGCTGTGAGGAAGGGGATTGCTTCTGTGAGAGCTGAGCAGAGCATAAGTGTTCCTCTAACCTTGGCTTGAGCTTGGAATACAAGTCCTGTCATCTCTTGCTAGGTGCTCTATTGCCCTTTGCAACTGAGGAATGTTGGGTGCGTGAAGGGAGACAAACTTTTAGCTATGCTCTTTAGGAGAGGAATAGGAGAGTAAATATGACTAGTGAGTGGTCTTTACGTTGGCATACAGAAAAATACCTTCTTGATCAAGAAACCAACTTCTATTTTTAAGTTTGGACACCTCTTAAAGAGTCAGACTAACCTGGCTTTTGGCAAAACATCAGCTATTGAAATTGCTGGGCAGTGTGAAAGTAAGTCCTAAATAGCCCAACCCAAATAGCAAGCTAAATGCTGAGAAATTGAAGTAGGCATCCTAGCCCGGTTGAAGTGGGGCAGGCGCTGTAAGTCTAAAAGTGGATGTTGACCTTGAAACCATTGAAGCTATCAAGATGCCGTATTTGGAAAGTCTTCAAGTTGCTGTCTTCTACCCCATTGAAGCTGTTTTTTGTTGTTCTCAGTAGGTTGGAGGACTGCAGCTATGTTGGGTGGAAAGGAAATGTCTACAGTAAGATACTGTTACTGTGTGCAGGATACATCTGCATTTTGACAGAATTGTGTTGCTTTGGAGAGCACTTTGCTAGAAGGTCTCCTTTGCTAGAAGGCTGAGACCTAGCTCACGAGTGGGACAGCATGTGCATGTCTTTAAAAGAGTAAGAGCAAAAACTGTAGTTGCCAATTTATTCTTTTTTTTTTTGATGGAAGGGTGCAGTTTAAATCTGAGCATAACATCCCCTTCCCTTTAATAAGTAGTCTCATTTAGAGTATTGATCAAGTCTGGAACTGTTCGCAGCTTAATATTTCTTATTTGTTTTGGGCTTCAGTGGCTATCTGGAATCCAGTCAGTTTTGGTGGAACTTTTGCTGAACATTGGAAATATTGACTGTGTTCAGACAGCCCAACTTGACATTTAGTTAGGTTTTCAAATATAACAAAAGTAATTGTTTCCCCTTAGATGGCTTTAAACTTTTTTAAATGAAAGAAGGTGATGAGAAGAAAATAGTTTTGTACTGAGTTCTTTCATTCTGTGCATAAGCTAATTAATGCTATGTGTTGATGTTCTCTTGCTCAGGGAATAAATTATTATGTTGATAGAAGTGGTTATTGTCTAAACTGACCTGAATAATTAGGAACATAAAAATAGTTTTGTTTTATTGGAGTCTTGCTTGTACTGATCACTTAACAGAATGCAGGTGTTTGTGTTTCTTTACAGAATACTATTAGAGTATTCCATAATACTCTGTACTATTAGAGTATTTCTAGTATAGTTTTTAAGATAACTTAAAATTCCCCTGTATATTTACCTTGCTTTGCCCCAGCTGACAAACTAGTGAGTCAGTAGCCAAACTAGTAGCCAAACAGAAGACCTCTTGCATGGTCTCTGGATGACTTCCCTGTTAAGCAGCATCCTTGCATGCATTATTTTTCTGGAGCTACTTGAAAATCTTTGTGCTGGTTTCTTTCCTAATATGCTGGTAACATTAGTGTGCATTTTTTTAGAGCATCCCATAGGTTCTTAGGTGTTTTATAGGAATTCCAGGAGTTTCCAAAAGCATTGCATACTGTGGGAGACATTTTTAATCTGTTTCTACATTTGTAATGTTCCAAATAAATTTTTTAACTCCATACATAACTTTCCCTTTCTTCCTCTGTCCTTTCAGTGCTGTCACCAGGACTGTCAAGCTTTCTTCCTGATAGCAGGCTTCATGCCTGTACTGATGGCTCTTTCTTGTTCAGCTGTCTACAGTTGTCCACTTGTCTTCTCATTGCTTACTTGGTATGGGCAAGTCTGTCCAGCTGCTTTTCCTCCTTGATGAAAGCTTCTGTAGATAAGCTTTTTCAGCTCCAATCACAAGGATTAATTAAAATCCTTTTGCTTACATGTCATATGATTTTTTTCATATCCATATCTTGACTTTTCACTCATTCTCTCACTCTGCCTTGGAGGCCAAGGTATAGAAGTGTTAAACAGTATTACTTGTTTGGGGATTTATACGGGAGACAGTGTGAAAAGGTTTCCCTTCTAACCTGCCACCTTGGAGAGTCTCTGCAGTTGGGTTTTGTTGTGTAGGACTCCCATTTTATGGTCTTACATTTGCCTCTTATGGTCTTACATATGATCTTACACAGTTGCCCGTGTTTACATTAGTAATATTGTAAGTTAGTTTGAAAATTTTGAGAGCACCTTATCAGAAGTCAATTCTGAGTCTTCTGTGAGGGTTTTCTTTGATCAGGTATTGTACTACAAATCTTTTTCGTGTAACTTTGCGTAAATCCAGAGTTACTCTACTGCTTGAGTCTCTTGGGCAGTGTGAATTGTCTCCTGGAGCAGTACCCTAACCTAGTTCATGCTAGAGATTTTCAATATGGTAATGGAGGGAATGACACAAATGGACATGCAGATGGGGAGGGCTACTAATGCTGATTTATGCTGGTTTGTATTAACAGTGAAAAGAGACTAAGAAACTAGCATTGTTTAGCCTGTTTCTGCAGACTCAGCAGACAGAAAGTGCTCTTAAAGTGAGGACATCAGAGTAACCATCAAGCTCTCCTTCATCCTTCCTACAGGGAAACTACAAGAGTGAGTAGTGTTTTGTTCTGACAAGTAAGATGGTTGACTGAAGGTATGCCCTCTGGCCAGTTTGTGCCTTTACCCATAAAGAAGTTTGGGATCTTCTAGCAGCCTACATAATAGCTTTAGCATATGCTGGATTCCACAGCTGCTGCCTGTGGGCAAAAATAAAGCTTTTTTTGAGGGTACAGGAGTTAATGCTTATTCATAAGGTATTTTGAGTAGTAGAAAAAAAGAGCCCTTCCAATTAACATTTCACAAATGTAAAAATCAGTAAAGAGGAGCATCATGAACTGTAGTTATTCATAGTACAAATAATGGCAATTAAATATTTCTGAGCTTATTAAAGTTTTTTGCTGAGCTTGGCATTTTAAAGTAAAGTTCAGCATTTGGCTTGTGTCTTGGTCTTTCACAGCCCTCAAACTGATGATTTTTTCTTTTTATTTTTGAAGTGTTTATCAACACTTCACACACAACAAACAGCTTGTCCTTGCTAAATTACTGTTACAACTGTTGTGAGTCAAGTATGTGGCACAGATTACATAAACCACAGTGGGCATTTAACAAAGAATAGCTTTATCACATGATGAAAATTAAGTTCTGTTTTACACCTTCATACCTGGAGGATATAAAGGATGGTGGTAGTCAGCCATGGGGTTCTGTTTGTTCCGCTATATAGTATTGCAAAAACAATGTGTTTAACATCTTATGTCCAAATAGCCCCATGTGGTAATTGTCATATGCTTCCGTTGCACTTTATATTTATATTCCATTGTTTTTATCCAGGAGGAAAAAGGGCAAGTACTGAATTATAAAGCATGTTTTGAAGTCTCCTGGTGTGCATCTATTCAGGAGGGTTTTCAGGAGCACGATTGGGATCTCTTGGAATTTTATCCAAAAGCATTATATTAGCAGTGACCTTTGAAGCTCAAATCATCTCATGGTTCAGCTTCAGTTGCATTTGAACAATGGTGGACTGTTGGAGGAGGCAGATGTGTTTAATATGTGGTGTCTTGTCACTTAGATCCAGGGTGCTGAATTTCTTGTCATCACCTTCATATAATCTTTCCTTTTAGAAGTATGTAGTTTAACCAGGCAGGCAGGCATCTATGTAACAGTCTTTGGTGTGGCGTCTCTAAGTAGAAGTAAAATACGTATATAAAATTGTGTAAAATACTTTTTCTCAATATAGGGATGCACAGGTATGAATCGGAACAGGTGTTAGAAAGTCTTTGTCCAAAGGTTTGATATACCAGAGGTTTCTGCATTGCATATGCAAGTGAGGTGGTAACAGTGGTTAAAAGCTTTCCTGTTCTGTCACCTCATCTTGATTCTGTCTCCATGCTGTCAGGCTTGAGCCTCAGCTTCACGTTTCAGTTAAACATGAGCAGTTGAGAACATACCAAATACCTTTTTAAATTTTTTTTTACAGGGCAAATAGACCACTGCGACTAAAGTTTTGCTGGTCTTCATCTTTCTAGCTCCACTTTATGTTCTGAAATTCTCATATAAAAATCTAGTGTTGATATAACTGGAATTGCTCTATGGCAACCAAAGCTAATCACATAAACCATATGGCTTTTTAACTCCTGATGCCTTTGGTCTTAAAAAAAAAAAAAACAACTAAACCTGGTTCCTTCCCTGCTAGGCAAACTTTTCTCATGACTTAGATGAAACTAATTAGAAACTGGGATTCTGTTAATGGCACAAACAGTGTTTAATAGTGTTTGGATTTAAAATCTTCACTGTGCTTTGTGAATTAAGTTTATTGAAAGGTAAATGGCTCCCATTCACAGTTACATTGAAGGGAACCACTCAGGTGAAATGAGCAACTTGGTGTTCACTTCTGCTTTCTTTCAGGACAGTAAACGAAGTAGATTTCCAACTTGTAATTGTCCTCTTAAAATGGATGTATTTTAACACAGTCTTACATGTCTTCAAATAGACATGGAGGCCTGTTTCCTGAACTTAATGATTTCTTAAGTTTTGAACACAGTAATTGCTGAGATATTTTAATAACCTGAAGTGTAACAGTCTTTGCTAATAGTAAAAAACTGCATTAGTTTTTGAATGGTACAAGTGACTCTTCAGTATTTTAAAAAAATTTTGGAGACTATTCATAACTTGAATTCTGTGTTGATGTGCCGTGTGATTTTAATCTTAAAGTACGGTGTTTAGCTGGAACCTTTTAAAATAACTTTCCTTTGGTGTAATTAGCTATATCCCTTATTTTCAGGTGAAGTAGAAGCCTAAGTGAAAGGGTAAGAGCACTAATTTTTTTTAATTAGATGTGAGAATGCATTCTGTACAGCTGTGAAAAGGATAAAATGATAAAGTTAATCAATAAAAGCTTGTATCAGTGTGCAAGTCAGTTCTCTAAGTAGCTTGTAGAACACTTCACTGCAGATACATATATTATATAAACTGCATGTACCTCAGATGAGATGCTCTTTTGTGATTTTGAGAAGTGCTGCGATGCTCAAAAGCACACTGAAGTCTTCATAGCAAGTGTACTGAAGTCTTGGGCACACAAGTAAGCTATCTTGTTAGTTTTCTGTCTGCAGCCCATGGATCACAGGAAGGAAATACCCTTAGGTCATGCTACTTTTCTGAGATCCATAGAGATCCAAATACACATAATTTTATGCACATTGCTACAGCAATAAGAAGTTCAAACATACCTGCCTGGGTACGAAGGATTGCTTCAGAGGTTCAGTTGTTAGCATTGGTTTTTGGTTGAGACCAAAGAGAATGACTTTCAAGCTTGCAGCTGACAACAGAGCCTCAGTATTTTGCATAGAAAGATGTGATTACAGGTCTTTATCAACCTAAGTTAGAAATAAATCCTAGTTATGAAGTCCACTACCTCATCTGCTAACCAGGGGCAAGGAGTATCTCTTGTATTTACAGCAGTCTAAAGCTGTGGCAGCAGTCAGGAGTCTTCCTTTTTATGCCAATATTGTTTATATTTAAAATTTTTACTACTTGTAATCGTTGTCAAATGGCCCATTAGCTTTTGTGGGATGATCTTAGCACTGTTCAGTTCAAGACTAACTGAATTTGCAATCATGTTTTATTTAAAAACAAATCCAGATGTGCTGGGACACAAAAATACCAATAAAGAGAACTCTTGCATATTTTGCTCCAGTTCTTCCAGTTGAGAAATCCTTGCCTCTACTGCCATTTGTATGTCCAGTGGTATTCTTTAAAAAGCTCTTGCAAAGGAAGTTAATGAATACAGTCTGTGCAAGATTGTAATTACTTTTAAAACCTTGGATTTTAAGAACAGTCTGGGTTCCAGCAAAGTCTTGTGTTTTTGGTTTTTTTAGCTGGTAAAGGCATGTAAGGAGAGCTGTTTTTCAGTGATGCATGGTCATCTTATGCGCCTATGGAAAATCAATTCACTGCACTTGCTTTCTTTCCTCTCCAGTGCAGAAGATATAAAAACTTTTGTGTGGTATTGCTTCTTTTAGGCATGGTGTGGTTCTGGAGGTGGTTTCCAGGGTAGATACAGGGATAACTAGACTTCATTGTCTTCTAAATCCTCTTTAAAAATAAGCATCTTATTTCATGTGAGAAATAACTTAAGAACTGAATTTTGAAAGATTAGATTGGAATTGCCTCAAATCCAATTAAGCCACAGTGCATGGACATGCTGGGAATATAAATGCAATTACTGTCAATTTGTGCAAACTGATTTGTTGCATTATCTTGCTAATCTAACATACGGTACTTTTTGTGTCCATATTGCAGACGGCAACTCCAAACTAACATGGCAGTCAGACTGTGTGATGTGGCTTCTCTGCTTAGAAGTGGTTCGTGGGCAGCAGAGCCTTGGACTGGGGTCTGTGGGATTTTTCTTAAATTCTGTAGGCTGCTTTTTTACATGTTAATAGTGCTGAGGCCATACCAAACTTTTCAATCTCCCATTTGGAACATTAACTCTCTTCTACGTTTTGTTACAGGCTGTAGGTTGTGTCCCTATTCTTTGAGAGCCTAGAGCACACTGGCGTACCATGACAACTTTTCTGTAATATGGTGATCTCCTGTACAAATTATACTGCAGTGGCTTGCCTTTCTTCTAATATCAATTAGATTTTAGTACTAATTCAAAATACCTGGTGGATAATTGAAGAGTAGTATTGTACTAAAATTGTTTTGGTATGGTCTGAATACTAAATTGAAGTAACTTTAAAAACCTGTATACTGTGTATTTATGATTACTATTAAAAATTTATTTTCAGGTCTAATTCTAAGAAATTGTTTGTTAACTGTAAATTTATCGCTTTTAAAGTATTTTTCCTGGTGGAAAATATTTAGTAACTGCTCAAGTGCTTTGTGTTTTATGAACAGTTGTAGTTAACCTATCAGTGGAATATGCATTATTTGTAAAACATATTAGTATCACTTTATTCAGAGCAGATGGTTCTCTAGCTGAGATGCTATGATTTCAGCACACACAGGCTACTGCAGCTGTTCACTTGAATGTTGGCTTAGGATCTCATTCTTGCCACCTGAACATGAAAATAAATGTTCAATTAAGTGAGGATTGTTTATTGTCCTTACTAACTAAATCCTGTTAATTTTCATTGATGAACACTTTAAATTTGAAGAAGAAAAAAAAGAAAACGAGGAGAGGAAAAAGCAATCCTAGAGAGCCTCAGAGCACGTGGCTACTAGCTCTGCCAGATTTACTAGTGTTTGAAAAGTAGTTTTTATCTTAATTTGATCATATGCTTACTTTTTTTCAGTAGACTTGTTTGATCACATTGCCAGGAGCTGGTTACCCCTTGACGTTTGTCACAAGGGAAGAAAATGTTGTTCTGGTTGTAGCTCCTCAGGAAAACAAGATCACATTTTTATATGAAATGTTCTTAATAGATGTGCCTTTTTTTGGTTGTGCTAAAGTAACCTCTTGCTTCTGTATGCAGAACATAGAAATATGTTCTCACACAATGTTTTAACACAATTCAGACATTCCTGAATTCCCCACCTTTTATGGGAGGCACATTTGCACTCCCTGACTACAGCTGACCTAATCAACTCTCTGGGTATGCATTGCATACCCAGTTTTGAACAGGATGTTCAGGACTCGAGAGGTCCTGACACTATGCTGTGATTTTACTATAGGCTTTTTTGTGTGAAGACTCCTAGAAATCTGAGGTTGGACTTCTGGATTATTATTTTTTTTTTTAGCAAAACTTCTTGATATACTTTGCTTGTGTTGAAATGTTTATTATTGGAGAATAAACTTAAAGACCTTTTGGTGGACATTGTCCTATGTAGTTGGTCTTAAACCAGGTGGGTTGCCCAAGTCTTGGGTATTAGGCTCCCATTAAAAATAGGCTGTATTTAACAGCTATGGCTGACTGAGATGGCAGAGCATCTTTGGTACATGTGGTAGCTTGTGGGCAACTACTTCAAATCATTGCTGCTGTATCAGTCATACAGTCAATTACTTTGAGGTGAAACACACTACTTCCTGAAGTCGGGATCCCTCCCTTATTTTGATGTCTAAAAGTAAATCAAGCTAACGTATCAAATTGTTTTCACGGTGAAGGGGTGGGACGAGCTGAGAAGCAGGAATTGCAATTTTAATCGAAAAGGATTAAGAAACCTGCTCTCAATCTGTGGTGACAGAAGTTGACCTAGAGGTTATCAAGGGTTTGTTTTCCATCCCCAGCACATTCATGTATATATTTAAATTACTAATGTTACTTTCTGCTCTTGCTTATGAGAAATAAACTTAGGATGCATTTTACATCCTTTCGACCTCTTTGAAAGTAAGCAAATACTATTGCTTTAAAAGCTGCATTTCATACCCTTTCAGTACTTATTCAGAACCGATTACCCTTGCAACACACCAATTCTACTTGGTAAATTCTATAGAAAGGCTGTGATGCCTTTGAGTGAAGGAAATGGGGGAGGATGGAGGCTAAGCTTTGACTTTTGACTTCATTGAGAGAATGAGAAGGCTTTAATGATAAATTCACTTGCCTTTATTTTTAAGTGTTGCTTTGACTAATTGTTGAAGTATCTCTGTTTTGCATGTGGAGGAAATATATGGCCCTGGAAGTACCACTTCTGTATAGTGACAGCTTTTTTTGGATTATTAACTGGACTCTGAATAGATGGTGAAATAGGAATTTTAATGGTTCTTGTTTCTCTTTTTCAGCAGGTCATGGCTGCCATGGAAACACAACTGTCTAATGGCCCAAGTTGCAATAACACAGCCCATAGTTCAACAACTATGAACAGTTGTTCATCACCTGTTGATTCTGGAAACACAGAAGATAGCAAGACCAACTTAATAGTCAACTACCTTCCACAGAACATGACACAAGATGAGCTGAAGAGTCTGTTTAGCAGCATTGGTGAGATAGAATCCTGCAAGCTTGTCAGAGACAAAATAACTGGTATGTTGATTTTTTTGGATTTTCTGCTTGTTTTAATTTGCCAATCATTAAGCTGTCAGATTGTTTTACAGTTCTCCTCAATCAGGGGATAAAAGTGCAAGAAACCAATGCTAGTTGTTAGAGGGAACTTAGGTTCTTTAGGATCGCAGAATCACACAGAGTGTTAGGAATTGGAAGGCACCTTGAAAGATCTAGTCCAACCCCCCTGCCCGAGCAGGATCACCTAGATCAAATCACACAGGAATGTGTCCAGATTGGTCTTGAGTGCCTCTAGAGAAGGAGATTCCACAACCTCTTTGGGCAGCCTGTCCCAGTGATCTGTCAACCTCACAGTGAAAAATTCTTCCTTATATTCAGATGGAACTTTCTATATTCCAGCTTGGAACCATTTGCCCTTGTCCTATCACTGGTCAACACTGAGAAGAGCCTGGATTCACATGCTGAGTACAAGCATGAACTGTATTGTGATGTGTGCTGTTAGTTGAGTACTGATACTGCTTCTAATCTCCTGTGCTGTCCAGACCTCAGAGCAATCTGCTTTTCACTGTGAAGAACTCTGAATGTGCTTGGGGATGCCAGAGAAGTTAGGCTGGCCTGATAGCATACCCTGCTGTTATACTCTGAAGGCTAGTTGATACCGAAAATAGGCCTATCTTCTCTATAGGTAATGGCTTCAGTGCTTTGAAACAAAAGGGCCTTTACTTAGCGGTTTTCTGAGCTGTTGTTTGAGTGGAAGGATATAGTTCACAAATCTTCAGTCAGGGGATGGCTGTTGGAATTATTTACCTCTGTCTTGTACATCTCAGTTAACATACTTAGCATTCCTTATTAAAGGTGCATAAGGGTTACTTAAAGGCTTCTCCCAATTAAGAGGTTGCTGCAGGCACACAAGTGAGCCTCAGGGTGTTAATTATGGAAGTGCAAATTGATTTTATCCTTAAATGATAGTTTTGATGTATATGCTACATGAACTCATTGCTGCTGCTTAGGGTCAAATGAGTTGTGTGGGAATAGAATAGGGCAAGACTTAATTGCAGACCTGTTGCTTGGAGTTGTGATGTTTTCTGATAATATAAAGATTCTGAATTTCAATTACATTTCTTAGTTGGTGAGAACTCCAGAGTTGGAACTATTGGAGATATAGTTGGTATTTCTCATGTATCACAGAGAGCTACTCAGACTTAAGGACTACTTGCAGCTGCCCTCAAAAACTTGGTGTCAGTCTTGTTCCAAAAGGTTTTAATATGAATGAGATGGGGAACCTTAAAACTCCATTGGGAGTAATACTTCTGATTTAAGTAGCCTGGAGCAAGATTACTTGTAGATGCTGGGAAGAGAATGATCTATCTAGTTCCAGTCCTGTTCTTACTCATTTTCAGTTTTTTCTGCAGGGGATTCTTGAAAAGCAATTTTTTTCTTTGTCTACAGCTCAGAACACGTATTGTTTCCAGGCTTCCATGGAGGAGGAGATTTCGCCTGAGTTTCAGAATTACATTGGCTTAATTCCTGTGCTAAAAGTATTTTTTTTCTCTTAAAATGAACCGTCATGACTACTAGACGTTTGGTGAATTCCTTTAACTGAAGTTTGTGGGAGCATAGAAGAAATACAGTTTCATACAGTCTAAACTGCAAATGAGATTTGGTAGAGAGGAAAAGCATTCTCTAGCTACTTCATGAGGTGAAACTTGATTTGTGTCATGCTGGAACTAAGAGCTGTTTTCCCAGCTGGTAAGACAGCTTTAGTATAGGAATCTGGTACTGTCTGTATGGGTAAATGAAATGAAACATGCAGATGAGCCATTTTTTTCAGCAGTGAAACACTATTTGATAAAGAAGGCAAAAATTCTACAGCCCGTATTAGCTGGCAGGTTCAGAGTCCCAGACCATACCCCAACTGTTGTGATCCACTCTTTAATTTTAAGACCCGAAGAAAACGGCTGCATAGTGGGTCACCAGTGCCACATACTGAGATTCAAATGGATCAAGGATTGCTACTGCCATCTTGGCCTAAATACTTGACAGAATATCCTGAGTATCGAAACCACATTATTTTCCACCCTTTTTAATACACAATCTGTGTTCATGTCTGTGGCACTGGAGTGCATTTAAGACTATCATAACAGTGCCCTTGTTCCCTGAAGTTGTATGAATACTTCAGGATTGAGACAAACTATGGTTGAGGGCCTCTCTGCCTCTGTACTACTGGTTGGAAGGAAGGGAAACAGCTTGGAGTTCACTTCTTGATTCCACATGAGCAGTCTGAAACCTGTTCTTTTAAAAGGAATTTTTTAATAGTTTTAGTAATGTCTTTTCCAGAGAGAAGTTGTTGAAACAACTTGTTTCAAATAGTGATGGTAGTTCCTTGCAGTACAGTGTCAATGTAAAGCTTGTACCATTACAGAATCACAGAACAAAGGAGTTGATTCTTTTGAGGTCCCTTCCTAGTCCAACTCCTCTGCTTGAGCAGGATCACCTAGATTAAATCACAGAGGAAATGTGTCCAGGAGGGTCTTGAGTTGTCTCCAGAGAAGGAGACTCCACAACCTCTCTGGACAGCCTGTCCTAGTGCTCCAGTAGCACCAGTCCCTGAGCCACAGATTCATAGCCTGGATCCTTCTGTTCCATTCCACATCCCTACTTCCAGTTCTGGGAGATGAAGAGAAAAAAGCTTGCACCCCAGAATCTTTCACCAACTGTCCCAAGGCCTTGAAGTCTCTCTTCAGTCCTTTCAAGCTATGAGATGCAGCTTCCTCCCCTCTCCCACATGCAAGATTAGCAGTGGTTAGTAATCTGATGACTGCACCAAGCTAGGGAGGTTTTCAGTAATATCCCTGATTTATGCTCCAGGAAGACTGCAGACCTCCTTGTGATGAGGGTCAGCTTGGCAACTTGGGTGCTCTGATCCCTTAAGAAGTGAGTGTCCAAGAGCAATGATAGTTTCCCTTCCAGACACCTCATTATGAGGCTGGTCACCTTAGAATCATAGAATCATCACCTTCCAGCAGGGCCTCCTATCTGTTACTCAGTGGGCCCTGTGGAGGTGAGGCAGGTGCCTGCCTTCTGACCTTGCCACACCCCTGCCTCCACTCAACCCCTTAACTAGGCTTCCACCTTCTGGGGGTAGGGCAACATGTCCCTTTGATCCTGGGTGCTCCCCAGGATAGGTATTGTGTGCTTCCATTTCCTCTGGAGGGTGGGCAGATGCTCCACTGACCTTTCTCCACCTCAACCTCCCTAATGCTCCCTGCCTGGTCCTCCACAGTTAGGGCCTCAGATTTATTGTTTAGAGCCACTTGGGGGGAGGAACTATGGGCAAGCAGGTGGCTTCTTCCCTGCCCTGTTTGTGGACTGGCTACCTCCCACTGGTCCCCGTTTTCTCCCCTACATACAAACAGGAGAGCAAATCTGACTTGGTGATGTTCCTTAGCCTGTCCGCCTCCTCTCAGCTCTTATCAGCTGCTATGGATTGTTTAGTTTTAAGTGTTTTTACATACTAAAAAGCAGCAGATAACATTTTACTTAATCTGTTAAGCATATGTAATTACAAAAATGACCTAAAAATACTTTATGTAGAAGGTAAAATAGGTTGAAGTCTGGTTATCAAACTGCTGCTATCTAGTTATCAAACTGTCCCTGTTCAAGTACTTAAAAGCACAAGCTTTCTAGTCATGCAAGTATAGCTGCTGACAGTACAAGTGGCTACCACTTTAAAATGAACACTTAGTTTGGTACATGTATTTTCTAAACCTACTTTTCTGAAATGTGAACAGATAAAAGTGGCAATGATGTCATAAATTCAGGAGAATTTCTTAGTTTTATAGACCTCAGAGTTCCTGTACTGTTCTATTGTACTAAACATATAGTCATAAAATTGACAAATTACTTCTCTAAAAAAGAAACCATATGATCAATACTTTCTTTTTGATGGTGTTTGAACTAGTGATAGTGACTTTGGTTTAGTGTGCCTGCTTGTACTACCTAGAAAACAAGGTAGAAAGTATTTGGAGTTCTAGCCTGGAACAGTATTTCACATTCATAGATATATGTGGCTGTGAATCTGGATAATAGACTATTCCATCTAATCCAAATTTCCCACCTGAAGGTTTCTTTTTTAATTGCCTCCTGCCTTCTAATCCTGAAAACAAAGCCTGTTTGAAGATTTTCTTGCTGATCACTGTTATGTGGACCTATTCCTCAGACTTAATCCAGCTGCTTTACTGTGAAAGTCACCCGCTGGTTGAAGTCCTGATCCTTTTGCAAGCCTTTGCAAAAAACCCCAAAAATACATAGTAATAATCTGTATACCTGTTTGGCCTGTGGTTTGGCAACTCTGACATTGCAGAATGGATTATGTTCAACATTATAGGCTGACACGGTAAAATTATTCAGGCTTTATTATGTGACCCTTAAAAACGTTGTAGCCTTTTACAACGTAAAAATAAATGTTACAGATGTCCACAGAGGAAGGAAGGAAGGATCCCTATTCTTTCTTCTTTGGTCCAGTTAGCTTCAGTTCTATGGAAATAGACATATCTTTTGTTTAATTGTTTGTATTTTATCTTGCCTTCTGCAGGTACTATTTTCTTAGTTGGAGATTCGGTCCCATTTCTCTTCTGCTTACAGTGTAAATGTAGAATGCACCACAAATATCAGAAGGTGTCTAGAACTATATGGTTCAAAAAAAAAGAAGTTGAACAGTTCCAGAAAGTTGTGGATGCAGCTGTAGTCAGTATTTTTGCAATCAGTTTGTACAGAAAGAGATTTTAGCTGTTAGCATGAGTGAAAAATTTCAGTATTGTGTTTTTCTAGGAAGAACCATGGTAAATGCAAAGGTTTCTGCATTGGTCATATAGGGAAATAGAAAACTGTCATATAGGAATTGGACACAGTCTTTTCCAGAGTTGACAGAGTTGAGGAGCTGTTGCCAACAGCAGTAATAATTACAGTAACATTGATTATTATTGAGTGTGTGGAATGTACGTACATACAGCCAGTAACATGTTAGGAGGGATATGTTAAATCCTCGTGTATGGAGTATCTGGGTGCAGAGTGTGAGGAAACACCTGGTGACAGTGCTGAACTGTATGTAGTCTGCCCAAACGTGTGGAGTGGGTGCTTTGTCTCAGCAGAGTGTGACACTGATCTCTTAGTTATAGCTCTTATGTTTGCTGTAACTTCTATAGCAATCTTCTAATAATTAAGGGTAAGATACTGTGTGTCATCACTGGAAGCAGAAGAAAATTGTGTTATCAGACTGGCTGCTTGAATCTAGTCTCACATTAAGGTATCTAATCATACAGGAACGTGGGAAGTAAGTATGGTCATACACTAATATCTCAATCTGAGACTCTAAACTTATTGCTGCCTCCAAAGTTCTGTATGCGGAAATGAAGTAGGAGATAAACTAGTTAAGTTCTTCTTTTCTTCATGTTCCAGAGGAAGCAAATAGTACAGCATGCCTGTGTAGCTTAGTCTGCAAAGTGGAAGTTTTAGATATTCCTGTGACAAAAGCATGAAAATGCTGGGATGGTAGGGCAACGAGTAGCTGGGACTCCAGGTATTTGCTTATATAAGCACATTTGTCTGATACAGGGAGGACCATGTGAGTAAAGTAACTACTTTTCCCAAAATGGGCTTCCTATCTTTGAAACTCCCCAGTGCTCTTCTCCTTCTCAGCCTTTACTCCTAACGTACATGATGTTAGTAGTCCTTTACCACTCTAATCTGGCAGGTGCTTCTGCAAGGTTTTGAGTGCACTTGTGGGAAAAGTAGAGTACTTGGCAGCTGAAGGAGGAGCTAGCTGAAGCTAGATGCTCTCTCATGGTGTGCTGACTGAGGCAGGAGTTCTAGCTAGCTAGTCGTGTGCTGAGGGGTGAGTTTTGTCAGCCTATTGCCTGGTGAACTATCTTCCAGCAGAATGACTTGTGCAGACCTTGACTAAAATAAAAAATATCAAGAATAAAAGCCCAGTGGGATTGGAGGTAAATTTATATATATATAGGGAGTCTGCTCTCTTCTCTGGAGTAACATTCAAGCATAACTTTTTCTGTGGTGGGTGTGAAGGAGTTGTTCTTAACAATCGGGTTTCTTATTTTTGAGGTAGTCCATGTTTAGAACTCTGCAGCTTTAAATGTTGTCTTTGATGTGGCCTAGGGACTTGGTGTGTTGCAGCACAAAGGTAGTAATTTTGAACTTTCTGTGTTGGAATATGATGTAACAGCAGTGTTACACACTGCTTAGTCGTGGTTGGAGTACTGTCCTGTTGTCTGGACTACAGGAATCCCAAGTTACTTTTTCATACTTGCCTTATATGTAAATCCAGTGTTAACTGAGACTTGTCTTAGGCCTGTTAAAACTGTATCCTATAGTTACTCCTCTGCTTCAAACTTTTATTTAACGCTACTGAAAAGGACTTAGTAGCATTTACTGAGGTTTTTTTCACTGTGAACTGCATAATTTACTGCATTTTGCGTGTCTCCTAGAAATGAGTCATGCAAGCAGGTGGAAATGGAGGAACTTGTTTAATCTTGTTACTCAAGATAGGACTTGATTGCTTTCACACTTCTATGCACTTTTCATTCTTCCACAGGCACAAAGCTGTTTTCACCTTCTAGGCTTTGTTTCTTATAGATAAAAAGTAGGCAAAAATTAGTTTGGTCAAATCTGCTTGGTCTATTCCAAGAATTTAGTCAAGTTGCCTACTTAGTTCTTACTACTGATGTTGTGGAAACAAGCTATTCTTAAAATTGTTAAACAGCTTATCCATATATTAACCTGAACTAATAAGCAGATCTCAATATACAGCATAAAGAAGGATGTCATGTGTTAAAATTAGAACTTTGTAAGGCTAAATATAAGGGACCTCTCCAAATGTAGCAAATTGGGATATTATCTTCACTAAATCACTCTGTATTTCATCAAGCTCTGTGCTTTTTGATGGGTATTAATACAAAAATACATTCTCTTGTACTTTCTCACAGCCAAATTAAAATTCACTCATTCATGATTGCAGTAACTTACAAAAAACCCATGAAAGTGTTGGGTCTTGCAAGTTTGTACTGCTGCTCTAGTGAAGCAGAATATCTTGCCTGCTTTTAGCAGAGCTAGTGCTCTTTGCTCCTACCTTGGGAGTTCCCAGGCTGTCTGTCTGGCATGTCTTAAGACTGCTTACTCTTTTCATATGGACTTGTAGGTGTATCTAGGTGATCCTGCTCAGGCAGAGGGGTTGGACTAGATGATCTTTCAATGTACCTTCCAACTCCTAATGTTCTGTGATAAATTGCACTATATATATATATATATATTCCTAGTGATGCTAGGGCATATGAATAAGTGTAAATTCAAATGGAAACTAGTGTTTGTTAGAGGCCTCGATTAATCTGAAAGTTTTTATAAGTTATGACTGCCAAATGTCATGCAAGTTATTTCCTTGGATGCACAAACTACTGTGAACTTCCAAATGTCTCAACACTAGAACAAGATGCTTCACCCACCTGCTTATTATTTAATGTGACATGGTGGTACGGTAGAGTATTTAACACTGCTGGCTATATTCTTAAAGCAAAACACACAAACTTGGTGACACACAATGCTGTTCCTCACCAAACCTCACACAAATTGGACCATACAGCTCAAACCTGTCCAAAAGCTGGACCATCCCTGAACCATGCATCCTGGAGCTGTGTGGCTCTCTCCCACCAGGCCCTTTCATGGTAAGCCTGATGTCATGACATTGAATAGCTCTTTGGTTAGTTTGGGTCACCTATCCTGGCTATATCCCTTAACTTCATGTTCTTGGGTGACCCTTCTTCCTTTAACAGGGCAGCATGAAAAGCTGAGAAGTCTTGGGTGCTTGGCAACAACTGAAAATAAGTGTGTTAATAGGATTCTCATCCTAAATCCCAAAGACAACACTACACGAACTGCTAGAAAGGAAATCACCTATCCTAGCTAAGCCCAGAACAAGCTGAGAAAATGGATTTTGGAGAAAGAGGCATCAGATATTGAATCCAGTAGTGGTCATGGTTCACAAGTGATTTCTTATAAGCTGCCTATCTTAGTAGCTCAGTGGGGTAGGAATTAGGAGTGTTCCGTAAATAGAATCCATCTACTGGCACTGTGAGCAAACTGCAGTTAAATTAAGGACTGCTCGGTGGCTCATGTGGCTTTCCTAAGTTTGCTGAAGCTGCTTTTAAAGTGCACTTCAAGCCATAATGCAGACTTCAAAGGACTGTGAAACTTGATCAATAATTCGTTAACATTAAATAGGAAGAAAGCAGTAATGGTGTTCAGTGCTTACTCCTTTAGCTGTTCTTGTTATGGACCATAGCTATGTAGGTAGCTTTAGGTAGAGTTCTGCAGTTAAGTGAATTATGGCTGAATGTGGGCTTCTAGCCTTATTATGTCTAATACTGTGCTAATCTTAGCCATAATCAGATGCAGTTGGCAGAGATGCTGGGTGAAGATGTAGTAAATTTTTTTTAAAAAGAGGTTGCACCTCCTTAATTTGGCACACAAATTCTCTGTGAGTCTGTCTCAAGAGGATCACCCTTAGCATATTGTGGAGCATTCATAAGTCTCGAATTGCAAATCCAGACAGACACCAGGTTTGAGTGTTTCTTACTCCTCTGCAAAGCTATTGACTTTCTATGTTCCCCAAGTTGGACTAGAGGCCAGAAGTGCTGTTGATCTTTCTCATGGATACAGTGGCTTGTCTTTAGGATATGGTAAACTGAGAGCTACCTAAAAAGAGATTTTAGACTGATCTTAGCATCGTTCTGTGTCTTTCATGCTTTTGTATTCTGGACAGGGAGCACATCTCCCCTTTGAAGTGTCAAAAATTCTATGCATCCATCAGATGAGCTCAAATGAGAGCCTTTGTATATAGGCTTGTAGTATTGTCATGTATGTTTCTTTTAACACTACTTTTCCTAAAACTGCACACACAAGTGGAGTGATAAAAGGAGAGAAAAAGCCTCCTTTTGGTTGCTGTGAACAGACTTGGTCCTGTGAAGCTGACTTGTTCTTACAGTACTATAGTGGATCTTTACCAAATTAACCACATACAGAGCCAGAAATGTATGGACTTAAAGTTATGCATGGGTTATCAAAAATAGTATTTGATGCAAAATAAGTGCATAGCTGGTGGCAGAAAATGTATCAATACTCACTAGAAAATAGACTGGCTAACAAGGACTGGCTTGAAGGACTAAAGCACTGGAGATAGCATACTTAGGTAGCTATAGTTAAATTACACAAAACCAGAAGTCCCCGATCTGCTAGAATTCATATGAGGTTTTTTTCTGTAGACTTAGGCATTGTTTCCACTCCTAAATTTTACTACTTCAGTTCTGAAGTATGTTATGCACTATCATATATTCATGCAAACAGTGTAATTTTTTTGGAAGATAGGCTTAGAATTTATTCTATGATGTTGTAGTTATTGCTGATTGTATTTGTTCATATTGTGATGACGTTTTTGTTTGTTTTTTTTTCTGTAGTTGAAATAGCTTGAAATGTTCACTGAATGTCACTGTGAACATTACTACTGTGAAATTACTACTGTAGAAAAATCTTAGGTTTTTTTAAATGCTTGGTTATCTTAAGTTTCATGGTTGGCATCCTTGGAAGGTAAAGGTGTGAATATGTATTATTTTCTATTGAGACTTTTCATTTTCCAGAGTATAATTATGATGTATTTGTGGTGAATTTTTGTACAAGACCATGACACCGGTTTTATAGCTTAGTAGTATGTATTAGTTTCCATTTGGTTAATACTACATCAGACTGTGCTCTTCTGGGTGTTTTGTTTTTTAATAGGAGTATGAGGACGTTTCCTGGCTCTGGCCAGGACCCAGCTGACCCCCAAGCGGACAGCACAAGTGTTAGCCTGGACTAACTCAACCACCTGACATCAATCTAGTATAAAACATGTAAAAACATCCAAGATAGTTTGAGGTTCTTTTTCTTCTAATAATTAGCACTGATAGCACTCATTTAGTATAGTAACAGCAGCTCCACAATTTTTACTTGTTAGGGAGATCAGTAGGTGGAAGGAAGGGAGGTGGAGGTGGGACTTTGAAACCTAGCTCTGCTTATTCCTTAAAATCGGTTTGTTACACAGAACTCAGCCTGGCCTTATCGGAAGTTGAGTACAAACAGGTAAGATTTGTTTTGAGAGCTCAGCCAGTTGTGTTCACTTTGGTTCGGTTTTTTGTGCATGTGGGATTGCTGTTTGCCTGCTCTGTTTGCTCTGGCAGACCGTATAGGGATGCTTACGAACCCCAGGCAAGCTGCAGGATTAGAGGGGTGCTCCTGTATCTCGGTCAGTAGCGACTTCCTAAAGGTACAGTGCTCAGCCCTGTCAGTGAGTATTTGCTAGCTCCGACGGGAAACGTCAGCCAAGGACTCCCTCATGTGGCGGGTGTGCCAAGGTTCCAGAGGCATCTTCTGCCTCATGGAAAGGCGAGCACTTGTCGTTCACGAGTAGGGAGGGTGTGTTGAAATAACGCGAGTACTTGACCCCGGTGAAGCAGTCCCAGCTGTAGAAACTCCTCAAGCACCGAAGTTGATGGGTTCTCACCATTAGTCGTGTGCCAGTAATAATCGAGCAGTACTGAAAAAGAACCAGCTGTGTACTTAAGCAAAGGAACAGTTGTGTAGTATCGACTCTGGATTTTGCTGGGGAAAGACAGGCTCCTCACAATCGTGTGTGTAGGAAAACTATCTTCAGCAGCAGCTAGTTAAGAGGAGAATGAGGACATAGATTCAGCTAGACAGGAGATTTCAAGATCAGAATGTATGTAGGCTTGTCACTGGTCAGAAATTTCTGGGGTCAGATTTTGCTTTTCAAAAAAATAACATTTAGCAAAGACCTAGAAACTTACTAAGGTGCTTGAATCAGACGTGAAATAAGCCCACCATACTAACCAGCTGCTCCCTGATCATGATGCTGCACAGAAAAAAACCACTTCAGAAGTGATAAAATGTTGCAAGGCTACTGAAAATACAGCACTTAAGTTTCCTTTGTGTTTGTAACCTTACTGGGACTTGTGTGACACAGCTCTGTGTTTCAGAAGTAGCTTTTGAAAGGGCTTACTTAACATCTGTTAGACAAGTAGAAGCTTTACCTTTCAAGCCATTATTTTAAGGTGTGACAGATAGCAAATGACACTTGAGCACTTTCAGGCAAACTTCTTAACAGGACTGCAGAGTTCAGATGACTGAACTCTTTCTCTTGTTATGTGCATACAGCTCAGTAGCATTGAGTAGAGAGCTGTTGAAGATGCTGCCTTTGGTGCTTATGTCTGAAATAGTCTTCTTGGTTTTGAAGTGCCTACAGGCTTTAAGAAGGAGCTCTCCTCCTGAAACTGAGTTGTACCTCATAGGTTGGAAACACAACAGAAGCATTTCCCATCCATTCTGCAGTACAAGGTCTAATAAAATCAGCTGTCATTCCTTGGCTGCTACAGAAGGGAGCAGCTACACAGACATTTCTGCATACCTGTCTAGTTACAGAAGTTTTCTCTTATTACATGCTGTAGTCCTGTCCTTTCATTTACTTTCACCTGTTTTCTAGGTTTGTGGGTATAGTAGAGAAAGGGAGACTATCTCTTAACTTAGCCTTCAAGGAAGCTATCTAGTCTGGAGGCTTTTGCATTTTACTAAACAATCAGTTAAGTTCTTCATCTTTCTGTCACCTCGTCATGTCACTAATAGCACATCTCCAGCAGTCCAACATAAGTTCATCATGAATTTTAACTGTGAAATTCCATTCTTGAAAGAACACTCAGCTGTAATCTGTAAACCTGTTCATTTTTAAAGCGCAAGATGGTGAGGTTTTTGCAAGGCATAGTAGTAAATTCCGGAGCACTGACCATGCCTGTATCTTCCTACTGATTTATTTAACTCTTCCTACTTGCAACCTTTTTAGTCTTTTGGTAATCAGTGCATGTGAACTCTTTCTATGGCTTCCAAAATACTGAATCACTGTGGTCCATATTTATTTAATGTTAAATTATATTGTTTACACTTTCCATGCACATGGATTTCAACTTGAGTAGGACTTTCAATGACTGATTAGAATCAAATTGCTTGAAAGAGCTTTTTGCCCCTCTCTGTCCAAATCCATTCTATATATTGACTATAATGCCCAAAAAAGTAATTTCAAATTGCCCTTTAACTTGCATCATCATCATCAGACATGGTGATATTTATGGAGCTCATAAACTTGAAATGTAAATGGTACAGTTTCCCACATTAAAGTGAATAGCATAGTGCTTTCCAGCTCATGATTTCTTAGAGGCTGAAGATTTCTCAGTGACCAACTTGGAAGTGGGTATAGCATACCTAGGTTTAAAGAAATGCTTCATTGTAAAGATTTTTTGCCACTTAATTTTTTTTTCTGCAAGGATGAGTTACATAAAACTTAAAACGTAGTTAATTAAGATTTCAAATCACAACCTTTGCATTAAGTCCTTTCCTGTGTTACAGGCTTGAGATGCACTTCTGTTGTGTGGGTTTAAGGTTTTTTAATCAGATTTGTTGAAGCAAAATTCCTATCAAGCTGCCTTCCTTCATTCATTTCTGTAGTTCTGTCAGATAACTTCTTCCCTTTGGCTTTTCCTATTTCTTTATTTTACCAAACATTCATTCAACTGTTACACTACACCTGATAGTCTAATATGCATGGAGTTCTAAACCTAAAATCTAGTAGATTTTATGAAACAGCTATGCACAGCACTGTGGAATAGCCACAAAAACTATCAAGAAGAACTTGTAGTTTGAGCATCTAGCATCTGAAGTGTCTCCCTTCTGTAGATGAGCAGAGTATTCCCCTTAAAAGTGGTGCTTTCTTAATGACACAACTGATAACTCAGATAAGAAATTCCTTTAAGATAAGCTAAACTTCATACTGTTGAAACAGTTATTGCAGGAATATAGCGAGTTATTCCTTAACTTATGTGCACATAGTCTCTTGTCTGTGTTGAGATTGAGTAGATGATAATTTTGAATGCCTTGGAAAAGCTAAAGTGGCTACTTGGAATATGCAGGCACATCATAGTAGACAGAGCACAGAAACACATAATAGTTGACAGAGCATGAGGGAGGATAGCTAATCTGGAGAAGCCAGAGGTTTTTCAGATTCTAGTGTCAGTAAGTTGGAAAAACAAAGCTGAGGCAAGAGCCAGACAGAGCTGACTCTGTCTTAAAATGGTAGGGAGAATAAACTGGTCTTTTAGATATTTTCAAATCTGAGGATTATTCAACTTGTGGATAGCTACAGTTTTCCCTTCTTTCTTTCTTTACTCCACTGTGGACCTAGTCATGAAATCTAGACTACCATATAGCATCTCCAACATCAGGAAGTTGGTGTTTTTGCAACGGACAAGACCTGGAAACAAGTGTGTGTTCTGCAGGAAATTTCTGTCTCGGCGAATTAAGTTCTGTGTAGAACAGGCAAGGATGGAAGAGTCCAAAGCTGTTTTCTATTAGTGTTCAGTTCAATATTTCTTAATCAGTCTTCAGACAATGCAAATTAGTCATTACAATTATTAAACAATGACATTTCTCTTGATATTTTAGGTGGTGGATAATATACTTTAAGTGCTGCATCTAGCTTGTACTTGGTTTGTCTTGAAAGCCAAAAGTTTAAGACACTGAGGAGGTGGAAAGTGTTGCACAGAGTGAGAACTTGTTTGAATTATACCAGTCAGGTATCTCTACTTCTGTTTCAGAAAAACTTGTGTGCAGTGTGAATTCTTCTCTATCCATCCAAAATCCACAATCAGTGGATCTGGCTTGTATAGCCACAGCGGTACCACCATAAGTTCGAGTTTTTCCCATGAGAAGTTTTCCCTGTTTGGGAAGAACTGAGTTTCTAACTTCTTGTAACCCAGTTGGCACTTACCACTAAGTGAGAAATATCACCAACTGTCAGACATATTTTTCAGTAATTGGTGTGTCTGGGGTCGTTTGAAATAGCTGCTTTTACTACATTTTTTTGAAATGCTTGTCTGGATTTTCTAAAACTCAGCCATCTGTATATGAACTGGCAAACCTTTAAAGCAACATCCCATAATGCAAGCAGGAGGACTTAGAGTGGTTCCTCAAGAATCTGATTTTAGAAATCAAGTTTAATTTCCAGTTACTTGTATGGCTTGTGAGAGCTGAGGTTCATCTTCTATGTGCTTCTGTGAAGGAAATTATTTTTGACTCTGAATTATTGATGTGTAATTGAACAACAAATTTTCAGGCAAAATTTCAGTCTTGCTAAGAAGCTTTACCTTTTTCAAACAAATAAGGCCTTTAGAATGTCAGATCTGAAAACTTTTGAATCTTAAATGATAGCTCAAAGTAAACAAAACTCAGTTAAAATTGTTCACATAGTCTTTGAGGGCTGAATGGAAATCTGGTTAACTTTGCCTGTTCAAACTGGTTCTCACTGAGTAGGTTGCTCAGGACCATGTCCAGTATCTCCAGGAACAGAGACTTCACAGCCTCTCTGGGTGGCCTGCTTTAGTGTTTGCACAGCCCTCTCAGTATAATGTGGGGTTTTTTTCATGGCAATTTTGCAGAATAAACCTGCAGATATGAGTTGTAACTTAAATAAGTGAAGTTGATTTTGCAGCTTCCTATGTTAGTCAACTAATTTATACCGAGTTGAACTAATAGGAATGTCTGCAGAAGAACTTGTCATAAATTATATCCTGTATAAGAAGTATGAGTATGCTCTTTGCCTGCAGTGGTCTGTGTGTGTTTATTGTGGAGAAAAACATACCATGTGAACAGAGGAGGAGTAGGGATAATTTCTGCACATCTTTGCTTTTCACTCTAGAATTAGTAGTGTTTACATCTTTCATGTAGTTTTCTCTGAGATTTTAGTGTCTTTTTAAGGCTGTGGTTTAAATGGGGTCCTTCCTAGAAGATGAAAAACACCAAAAAAGCAATTTCTAGAATAGATAATTAAAAGTCATGTACAAGAAGAAGCATTCCTTTTTTTTTTTTTTTTTGCAGGTAGTGCTAGGAAGAGTTTCTGCAGACAGTGGGAGTGATGGAGACAGTTATAGAAATTGCTCTGCTGTAATCAAAGCAATAAGGAAAAAGGGATAAGAAACTTAGCTATATCTAGCTATAAATGAAAACAGAAACTCTTCTGTGTATTTTCATATTGTTACAAAACCACCAACTTGTTGGTGTCTGATGCATTTCTGGATATCATGTAGTGTAGAGTCAGAGTTGCTTGGTTTCAAAGGGACCTTAAAGTCTGATTAGTTCCAGGCCCCGCACGCCACCAAA
>VXBZ01006941.1:1070-17126 GCA_013399135.1 Heliornis fulica | reverse complement strand
GCAGCGGTAACATCCCGGCCGGCCCTGAGCTACCGGACTCCGGAGCCCGCCGCTCCCTGCGGCTTCCCTGCCGTATCACCGGCTCGGCCTCGTCCTCTGGCATCGTTGAGCTGCTCCTTGGGCCCCTCTGAAGCTTTCAGCAGGGTGATTTGGCTGCCTGGGCTTCGCCTCCTGCGGCTGGTGGGTTTCTTTCTGTTTTCAAGCTCAACTTTGCTTTTTTTCCAGGTTGTTTTCTACTTTTGTACGAGTTGTTTGGAAACTGTTGAGCTGGAAGCTCTAGTTCTTGGAGGGGGGGAACGTCTTGAAGCCGCTTTTTGGGGTTTCAGGCATTGTTTTGGGTGGAAGAGGGAAATCTCGGTGCTGCTGGAAGCTGGAACCGGCCGGGCAGCGACCGCTCTTTCCCCGGGGGAATCCCTGGGTGAAATACCAGAGGACCCACGGACGCTTGGTTCTTGTGCTGGTTTAATGCGGTAATTAGCCTCTGGCATGAAAGCAGAGGCTGTTCCCGCTGGCTTGGAGTTCGTGTTGGCCATAAGAGATACAGCTTTACACGGCTAATTAATGACAGGGAGTAAAAGTCTGTTCTCTATAAACTCAGTCTGCTGTCGCATTTATTAACCAACACACCCCCTCCCCATCGATTGTCTTTGGCCCCTTTTTATTTTCAGTTGCTTTGTCAAAAATATCTCAAGTAGTTTTAACCCTGAATAACATAAAAACTTCTTTGCTCTCTCCCACATAAGTTTTCCCAGAAAACTCTTTAAATCCCAGTTACTCTTCCCCACCATAGGGTCACAGTGTGGTTTTAAAGCCAGACAAGGGCAGTGCCGTTGCTTGTAGGGATTTGTGTTATAACCTAAAAAATTAAACCACTAATGAGGCCAGCAGCAAATTTATGGTGCCCAGCCAGGGCTGGGAAGGGACCTTACCCCCCCTGGTTGTGTGGGGTGCTGCTGTTCTGCTCGGTTTGAATTCCTGGTGTCTGGTTTTGGTATCTGCAGCATCCATCACGGCTTCAAGGTGGTTGAGTTGACCTAAACCCCTCGTTGTGGTGTTGTGGAGGGTTTGGCTGTATCTGTTTGTGGCGTGGTGACTCGGGGTTAAGCTGAAGTGCTGCTTTTCTGTTCATTGTGGTCGAGTTTAGCTTGGTTTAGGTAAGAAAATGAACCAAACTGCTTTGGGTGACAAAAACACCAAAGATTTCAGCTTTGCAGCTGCTTAAAATGCTGCTGTGGCTCTGCTGCATAAGTCATTCATCTTTTTGGTGGGCCTGTCACTAATAAAAGCGTTTGCAGAGATTAATGTAAATCGACTTTACGTTGCGCCAAGTTCCCAGTGTTCACTTTAAGGCCGTGTGAGTCAGTGATGTTACATCAGGGCCCCTTCATGTCTCAAAACACGAGTGAAAATACTTGAATTCGCTGCACCTGAACTCGAGGAACCACGATAACAACTGTAAATAAATGTGTCACACACGGGGGGTGTGTGTGTGTGGGGGGAGAGAAACACCCACACGAGGCCCGTTGTTCCCACACCGCCTCTGATCTCACCCCTTGGCATGGGATGGGGGTTATTCACTTGAAATTAGCAAACCACAACTTTCCTGATGATTTTATTCCCACCCCAACTGGGTGAGTTCCCTGAAGCTGAGTAACTGTGTTACCTGGTGCTACCCTGAGCGTGATGTCGGTGGAGGTGAGTGGTTATTAGTTAAATTAGCGCCGGCAGCAGAGCAGCCTTAGCTGAAATCCCGCTTCATGGATGGTGCTCAGGTTGGAGGTGGGAATCGATCTCCCCCCTGTCACTCCTGTGCTTTTAATTACTTGGAGTTTTAGGAAGTTATTTTGTCAGTTTTCCACACCTGGGTTGAAGGGAGCTGTAATTGTACGTAATTAAATGCCTCTTGTTAACAATTTCTTGGTGTTTTGGACCAATTTTTCCAAAGTAAACTTTGTATTCTGGCAAACAGTGTTTGGACTGAGTTCAGGAATGTCAACCATTTGTTTGCAGGAAAGATCTTTTACCTTAACCCTGAGTGAAATCCTCCCATCGCTGCTCTGCTGGCAGAAATGGGGTGAAACCTGCGGGATTTGAGCTGATGAGAACACTTCGTGTTCTCCACGGATTCAGTGGTGACTGGTGAGGGTGAAGGTGCATCCTGGCTGCATTCCCTGCTGGTTGTAGGGATGGGTGATGCTTCATGGGTTGATATTCCCTCTTGTGGTGTTGGGGTGGTTGTGTTACAGGTGGGACACGAGAGGGTTCTCCAAGTAAATCCTCCAGAAAAAAAAACAAAGGTGGCTGTTGGGAGGAGTTTTTCTGTTGTCTCCTGGCTCATCATGTGTTGTCCATGTGAAATGTGGAGATGATGATGTCTCTGAAGTGGCAGGGTGGCTGTCTGACCCCAGAACCCCTGGAGGAGAGGTCCAGGTCCCATCTGTGGTTTGGATTTGTAATCCAGTTGGGACGATGATGAGGATGATGAGGAGAACGAAGCGCGAGGGAGCCGGCAGGGCTCTTTTGGGGGGGTGTAACAGAACAATGGGTATCATAAAGCTCCTGGGGCCTAAATCCAAAAGCTTTTGTGGAAATATTGGCAGCAGTTGTGGTGCTCCCGGGGTCGGGATTAGCCTGACTCAAAGAGCGGCTCTGCGGAGCGGATGTTGGAGACAGGGAATCCCCAGATCGCTCCGGTGCCCTCCTCCCCTTTGGGACAAGTGCCCTGGCTGCTTCCAGCCCATCCCTTCTTATTTTAAAACAGGATCTCAAAATACCTTCCCTCAGCCAGGATTAACAAGACCTGGTTGTCTCCAAACCACAAAGGAGTCGTCATCTTGCTCTAAAGCTTCCAGAACACGACCGACGTTGGGGGCGGGGGGGAAAGGGCTGGAATTCTGCTGTGCCCACACATAAATCAGTTTGTGCCGTGTGGGATCAGGGCTGGAGGGTTTTATCACCATCCCTTGCACTGCTCAAGTGTCCATGGAGTGAGCTGGGAGGTTTGGAGGTTGGTTTGTGATGAAAACAACCGGGTTTAGGTTCAGGCGAGCGCTGTGCAGCCTCTTTGTTGTGTTAAGTATCTCAGGTCACTTTGGGTCGAGAGTGACAGTTAAATTCCAGCACAGGGGGTTGGTTTTGCTCTGATTTCTCTGGGAATTTTGGTGTTTTTTTGTGAAGGGGATCAGAAAACCAGCATTGCATTCTCTTGTCTCCACCTGTAGGATTAAGAGTGTTTGTGGAGCGTGATAAACTTCATGGAGTCTTAATTTATGTCTCCTGCCTTAAAATGGACATTCCACCCTGGAAAAGCTCCTGCAGGACAAGATGTTCTCTGTAGGGATCCAGGTATTGCCTGGAGCATGAAGGGAAAGGTGTTGGGATACAGGAAGGATGCAAAATACCTTGAAGTGAAACCAAAATCCCCCAAACTGCTTTTTAGGGATGAGTAAAATGTAAAAATTCCTGCAGGGAATGTGTTGCTTTTGTATGAAACTGAGAGAAAATCGGGAGGTTTCTGCTGAAATTGAGACCAAAGGGTTTGAGAAGTTCCTGGGTGCTGTTGAGAAGCAAAACTTATCTCCTGGTTTTGTTTTTAATCCCTATTTTAGTGGGAGGAAGCAGCTCTGTTACAATTCCTGCTATTTTAGGGCAGGGTGGTGATGGAATTTTGTCCCTTCGTTAACCGCTTGTCACCGCTCGTTACCGTGAGCAGGAGGACAGTTATAATTAGTAACTTTTCCAAAAGCCTCAGGATGATCCCGCCCTGATGGGCAGGGATCCCCTGCAGGGACCCCCCCTCACTCTGGGATGACACAGATCCCAAAAAAACTTCAAAATAAACCCAAACCAACCCAAAACCACCAGAAAACGGGACCCGTTCGGTAGCGACGAGGACTTGGCCGAACATCCTGAATCCAGAAACTCCATAAGCCTGGAAATGGGAAATCAGGGATTGGAATTGGAGGGATTTACTGGGGGTTTGTCACCTTCCTGAGGGATGTGTGTTCCTGATTTAGGAAAGGCAGGGAGCCTGGGGTGGGTTTGGTAGGTTTTGTTAGTCTGGGCTTAGCTCAAACGCTGAGTTTTGGACAATTAAGTTGTTGTTATAATTTATTTCAAGCCTGATTGAGCTTCATGAGCATCCGGAGCAGCTCGGGAGCGTGTCTGGAAAGGCCATATCCAACCCTCGAGGAATAAACAGATGTTTTTAAGGAAAAATACCCTAAAAATTGTGACTTGTGGGAGGTCTTGGAGCTTACAAAGCTGATGTGCTCCACATCAGGCAGCTCCCGAGCGTCCTTGGACAAGTTTGGGAGTTATTTTGCATTTTCCCTGGAATATTTTCCCTGAGTGGCCGGGTGTGACACCACATCCCCATGGGTTGTGCTCTGGAAAGTGGTTAAACACAGAGATTTTTGGCTAAAAACCCAGAGATTTCATGTGACAAAGGATTTTGGGGGGGTTGGTCCTTCAAGATGGGAGAGGCAGCTGGCACGACCTGAAGCTATGAAATGCATATGTGTGTGTCTGGGTGGTGAATCATAGACTGGCTGGAGTTGGGACCCCCAGAGGTCATCTAGTCCAACACCCCTGCAAGAAGCAGGGACACCCCCAACTAGATCAGGTTGCTCAGGGCCTCATCCAACCTGGCCTGGAACGTCTCCAGGGATCCAGGGGCATCCACCACCTCCCTGGGCAACCTGTTCCAGTGCTCCACAACTCTCACAGGAGAGAACTTTTTCCTCATCTCCAATCTANAGGTGAGGTCTCCTGAGGGCAGAGTAGAGGGGGAGAATCCCCTCCCCCCACCTGCTGGCCACGCTCCTCTGGATGCAGCCCAGGTAAATAATTAAGTTATATTTAATTAAATAATTTAAATAATATTTATATTAAAATCCAGGTGAATGAGCAGTTACAGATGGATAATAAAAATATTTTCAATTTTATTCCCAGTGGACCGATTTGAACTCCCTGTGCGACTTCTGTGTGAGCTGTTGGAGCAAAACAGTGTTCACCTGGCTTAAAAAAATAATCAAAATCAGTTTATTTAACTTCAAAGTGTGAAGTTGTGAGTGTCCTTGTTAGTGCTGGTGGGTTGAGCAGAGCAGAGCTCACAAAGTGGCTTGTGGGTTGTTTGGACCCTGAATTGGGTGAGAAGTTGGGATTTCTAGGTCGGTTTTCTGACGTGATTATGTCAGCAGCGTGCTGAAATGCAAGTGATGTTAAATGAATACACGTGTAGATAAGCAATTAGATGTTTAAACAAACCTGGATGCTTCAGCAATTAAATAGTCTTTTACAGTATCATGTCAGCTTAATTTAATTATTGTCTGCTGGCTTTAATAACTGTGATATCAAATGAAAAACACACGTGGAAACGTAAACATTATTTACAACTTACTTGAGCTTTACTGAGATCTACCCCAGAGTTTTGGATCAATCAGCTACATAGAGAATAAATATTAATTGGAGGAGGTGAGCTGGGATAAATGAACTTTTTAAACTATTTCCTCTGTCAATTGCAGCCGCTTCGTGGAAGTGGAGAGGTCAGAGGGAAGGATGCTAAGGAAAAATAAAAGTATTTGAGGTGGTTTTGGCAGTTTATTTCCTCCAGTGTGAGCAAAACCTTGGATATTTGGCTCTGGAGTGTGTAGTTTGGTTTATTTCTTAAGAAAAATCTGTGTTTATAGAGAGGCTCAGCCCATGTGTATAGGCACAGGGTTGTATTCCCAGGCCAGGATTTAGTTGGAGCAGCAAAGGAGCCCCGTGCTGCTGGTGGTGTTTTGGGTTGAAAAGAAGTAGAAAAGGTGCAGAGTAAACATTGCTTTTTATCTTCTCTTTGCTGGAGTCAGAAGCTCCTTTTTGGGAGATTTTGGCTTTGGGTGAGACGAGTTGAACCCTGCAGATACTTGATTGTAGCGAAACATGGGTTGGAAGAGCTTGTTTTCACCTTGTTTTGGGGGTGGTTTTAAAAATAAAATTATAAAAAGGATGTAGGAGCATAGGGAGGTGTAAAAGTGAGTAGAATAACCCTTAAAAATCTCATCCTCGGGGTAGGAAGCCTTTCTCGGGTGAGTAACGGGTGAGAGTGGCTGCGGCCGCGTCCCAGAGCCTCAAGTCCAGCTTAAATCTCTGCAGTGCAAAGTCTCCCTCGGTCCATACCTACACCCCTGACTTGGATAAAAGGAAGCAGATGGGACCTCAGACCCATGGGCTTGTCTGTAGTTAATTAGTGGTGATTAATCAAATAGAAGAACCTCAATAAAATTGTGTCGGGCTGCAGGCTCTTTAAAACCAGCACTAAATACCTGCTTTGAGGCTGTTTGTCCTCCTAGGTCTGGCTTTCCTGAGCCCAGCACAGCTTTTTACACCCACCCCACCCCCGCAAGCTACCTGAAAACAGTTAATTCTTTTCTTTTGAGCTCATGTTTCCCCAGAGGATAACTTGAAAGGAGACGAATTTAGAGCCACTTTATTCTTTCAAGCTGTCAGCTCTTGACACTGAATTACTCATCTTGGTTCCTTTTGGCTGCAGATGGGTCGGGAAATCTCTTTGCTTACAGCATCCTCGGGAATCCTTTGCCAGGCTGGTTTCTCCAGTTACCCACTGGCTCTGGGGAAAGGCAGTTGTCCTGCAGAGCTGAACCTTGGAAAGGACTATGATGAAACACACAGCAATCCCTCTTCAGAAAACATCCCAGTGTCACTGTGCCTGGTGGGTCAGACACTGTGGATTAGTCTCCTTCAAAAAAGCTCTTTTCCCACTGCTGAAAAGCTTTAAAAAAATCATATTTCATATGTAAAAACCTCCAGCTCCTCTAAGAATGAAGATTTTTGGTTTAATTTGCAAGTTCCTCTTGCAGAGGTGGTGGTTTAGGGTTGGAAATGGCCTTGTTTAAAAATCAAACAGTGAACTCGGGTCTCTCTTCATCTCGTGGAAAATCAGCTCCGCTTCCAGACAACTTGGCCCAGAAAAGAACCAGTGCCCAAAGGCTCCAACCCCCTGTTGGGTTTAAAACCAGTTTCTGGTAACTCCTCACTAATTGTGTGTGTGTAGGGATCGAGGTTTGGGTTCAAATTGTCTCTTTTTGGAAGGGAAAACTTCATCAACAAGCTGGGCTCAAGCTGGTGTATCCGACACGGGAAGCCCAGTGGCGGTTCCAGGGGTCGGTCGGTGTCTCCAGCGAGGTTTTCCCTTATTTCCTTGGGATTAAAGACTCAGGATGCTGCCAAGTAGGTGCTGGAAACAGTCAAAACCCTGATGCTCACCACTCATCCCTGTGGCTCATCCCTCGGGAGCAGAAAACCAACCCAGAGCCAGCTCTTGGTGATGATTTTAGCCTGAAGAATGTTCATCCCACCAGAACTGCTGCCGGGCTGGAAGGTTTCGGGGTTCACAATCCCCACCAGTGTAAATTCCCATCACAGGTTGTAGTATGTTTACTTGTATAATATGTTTTTAATTCCCAGCCAGTGGATATTCCCATTTTTGGAAGATTTGGGTGATAAAAACTCCTTATTTGTCCCTGAGAGCATCCCGGTAGCCAGACCTGGAGCCTCGGCGTGTGGGGCTGGTACAAGCGGCTCCGTCTCGATGCCGTTGCTGAGCAAAGTCAGTTCTTGGAGTCCAGAGTTTAATACCCAGGGGGATGGACTGGATTAGGATGCAAATTGTGAGTCCAAAGGTCATCTGAGCTGTGTGGTTGGGTTGTTTTTTAATTCCTGGGTTGATACCCAGCGTCTCGCTCGGATCTAGGGGGTAACTCAGCAGCAGGGAACAGGGATGAGCACTGACAAAGAGAGTTTGAGCTTCACTGCTGATTCAAATCCAAACATTGTTGCTCTGTTTGATGTGTTAAGGAGACAACTCCCAGTGTTACACTGCTCCCAAACCCCCGGCATGATCCTTTTCCTGCTGAATTGGGGTGTAATTAGGGTTAATTTGGGAACAATCCGGTTCCCCTCGGGGGAAAAAAGCGGAGAGGAAAGGTGTGGTGCTGCTCTGCAGGACAAACACTGCCTTCAAACACTGCCTCCACCCACGGGGTCCTGCTCTGGGGTGGGGAGAAGGATGCTAAAGAGTGAATAAAGGGGAAAACTCAGATTTATTACACTGTAACTGAACATCTCGAAGTGGTAAATGAGATATCGATGGAGCAGGGTCGGTTTGTAGCATAGAAATAGGGAAGAGCCTTTTACTCCTTCTTCTTACCTGCATTTAGGGCTGGATGCTGTCCTGGACAGAAGAATTTCCTTTAAAAAACCTTATCAGGTTACAAGGAAAACAAAATCCCTGCTTATTCCAGCTGTTGAGTCGGAGACGCCGTATTGACAGACGAGGATGACCTTGTGCCTGTCGAGGGATGTTTGTTTGCGGAGCTGCCGGTCGCTCTTCTAGTCCCAGGGGAAAATTCCAACGGTTGGCAAAGCCTGAGGAGTTTTTAAAATAAAACAAAAAGGTGAATTTTTTATAGAGTATTTTGTCCAACAACCATCCAAAGCTGTATCGTGCCAGGGCAGGGTGTTTGAAAGGGTTTGAGGGGGAATGTCCTCTTATTTTTTTTGTTCTTTCCTGAGTGTGTAAGGGTTAGTAAATGGGTTCCTTGATTAACAGATACTGTTCTTAACGAGACCCACAATGACTTTGAGGTCTTAGGTGGGATCTCATGTCTCTTCCAAGCGTGGCAGCTTTGCTTTTAACTGCTTTAACTTCCCACATGGGTTTTTTTTTCCAGGGTGGGGGGTATTTTTTCTAAATCTTGGGCCACTTAACTAGTTTAAAACCATTAATTTACCTTTTCCCTTATCTGTGATTCTTGGTCTGCCCCTGCCTCATCCTGTCTTACCTCGGCTTTCCAGTTTGATTTTTTCCAGGCAAAGCAGCTCTCTGGGTGCGCCGTGTTCCCGCCGCCTGTCGATAGCACCTGGAGAACGGCGATGCTGAGCGCTTGTGGTCCCTCAATATCTGCAGACGTGGGCTGAAGAGGAGTGCCATGTGTAGTTGTTAGGCTGAGAAAGGTTTGGAGCCTAAGTTGGGCCTAGCCTGAAGGTGAGATGGTTTTAGACTTGAGACTTGAATACGAGATGTAATCCTTGTGCTCAGCCTGACCTGAGAGGGTAATCGGCTTTTAGATGTGAACATGGAGCCTGGTTATTGATCAGCAACGCTCAAGTGTCCTGTGGGAGCTTAGGGGGAGCTGTTTTCTCCTAAAGCCAAGCTTAAGGAAGTTTGACAGCCTCTGTGGGTCACTGATTTATGGAGAGGTGAGGTAGGAATGTGCAGCAGCTCATGGTGGAGGACGTTGCACCCGTGGCTTTACACTGAGCTCAGTAGCGCAGGAAAGCTCCTGATGGCCCCCAAATGGGTCAGTGTTCCCCCAGAAGATGGGAGCTGGACACCTCAGGGTGGTTTCATCTGCTCTTCAGCGTGGTTAACCTTGGTTCAGGCCTTTAGCTGAGCTGGCTGACCTCACCTACAAGCAGATTTGGGTTGAAACAAGTAATTCACTCCCTGGTCAAGATTAGCGGGAACATCCTGGCGCCGAGTTATCTCCTGAGTGTACCCAGGAGGCTGTGGCCTTCCTCCCCCATCCCTGCTGGAGAAAGTTTATTTTATCCTTGTGATTTACAAGAGACTTTGGGCTGCTCCTTAGCTAAAATTCCTCATTTAATTTGCCAGGAGTCGCCTGTGGCCCCAGGTTCTCCTGGAACAATGCAGTCCTGCCTGGGGCACGCTGACCTGGAGCAGATCACTGGGGTTTGGAGCAGATCACTGGGGTTTGGAGCAGATCTCTGGGGTTTGGAGCAGATCTCTGGGGTTTGGAGCAGATCACTGGGGTTTCTCTCTCATTCCTGTTTTAATTTAAGTGGGAGTAGAAACACGCTCTCCATGTTGCGTGGCTTGTCCGGGTGTTAGTCACGCTACTCGCTGCACGAAATGTCTTCCCTCCTTGATAAATGTTGAGGTTGGTGTTGATTACTCCAGCTATAAACCCTTGAATTCATTTATATGTGACTTAGAAAACGTGGCTTTGCATGGTCTTGTCAAGAATCCCCAAGAGGTGTCAGTTAATGGGGTAAAAATGGGCTTTTCTGGCCACAGGCTCGCCCTGAAGATAACTGCTGGAGGTGGGAGGACAGGAGGAGAAAGTCCTGCTCTGTGGCTGATAACAAAACAAGCAGCTGCTGATACTTTCTAAACTTGTGATTATTTTTTTTTTAATGTTTTTGAATCTTTTGAGGCTGTGTCTGCAATTAAGAGGAAGGAAAGGGCTGGTTTCTGGGATCCCTTAGACTTGTCTCTCAAGCAGACAGAAATTTGAATATAAAAACCACCTCTCAGGGTTTGGGTTTTTTTTTACCCAATACTTCTAAGTATTTGCATCTGGTTTTCCTTTCACAGCTTTGTTTCAGCTTCTTCACCCTTGAAAGAAAAGAGTCAGGTCGTTTCAGACTCTTGAGTTTCATCTTAGAAGTCTGGGAAGGCGGCACCGGGCTGAGGTGTGACTGTAGGGGGGCTCAAAACCCACCAGTTTTGGGAGTGTGGGGGAAGCTGAGCTGCTCTAGGGTGGGTTTGAAAGACTCCTTGGATGAGTTGTGGGTTGAAACTCGAGGGTGAGTGGTTTTCAAATGCAAGTATGTGCAGTATTCCATAGGTGTTGGCTTCCCTGAGCCCTGCAAGAGCATCAGTATGTAAAGAAATGTGAGAATATGGATGTTGGGGGGAAACTGAGGTCTGATTCGGGGTCACCAACCCTTCTTGGGTACAAGCCACTTAATTCTCCAGGGAAAACCATCTCAGAAGACAACTTTCTGCCATCCCTGTGGCATCTTGAGTCTGGGGAGTTATTTATAGCTGGATATTTTGCTAATTAAAGGATTTGAGCCCAAATTTTCACATTGGAAAACTCCCATTGAGGCTGCATGGCACTAACTCAGCATAGTTAAATGAGTTAAATCTCACACCTAGAACATTTAAGCAGTTCACTCTCTTAAATCTACATCACTGATTTTAAATTACTCTCCTGCTGGTGGGGTGAGGTAAAGTTTGTCCTGTTAACTCCACAGGGAGGAGAAATGTGGTTTGTGCTCCTGCAAAAGTAAGAAGTTTCTGTGTGCACCTTGCTAGAAGAGCAGGAAAACTGGATACCAGGGTGGGGTGATGTGCAGATTTCATGGGGATTTACCTGTGGGCTGGGAAGGAAACGATGGAGTGCTCAAATCAGGAGAAATTTCAGCAAAATCCTTGAGGAATAACATTTTCCTGCTGTCAGGTGTTCCCTGCTTGTTGGAAGCACAACCCTTGGCTCCGTGTATTGGATTTTCCTTGCCTGGAATATTGACTGCTTGTATCTCCCTGAGGATATCAGCACCCAGTGTGGCCTCTGTGACCAAAAACATTGATTTTTTTGGGGAGGTTTCCAAGCAGTTTAAACTCCTTCTCCAACTTGATTGTGGGATATCACTCACCCATGTCCTCCCCTCCCTTTCAACAGCCCAAATCCTCCTCCTCGGAGCAAACCAGTCTGACGGGCAACCACCCTGCTCGTGTCCCTCCTCCTTTCCCCTTGGGTTGTGTTAAAACAATCAGGGTTGGTTTTTTTTTCCTATATCTTATATATTTTTTCCTCTATTTTCCCTGCTTCAGACTCAGAGAAACTCTGATTTACAGTTCTGTATATCTCCTGCTGAAGAAAATTGAGGATTTGCCCTCAAAGCTAAAGCTCCTCGTGGCATTTGGAGCCAGGATGAGTAAAGCCTGGAGAGCAGTTGGGGGGTTTTTGGCAGCTCTGTGGTGTTTAACTGAGCTGAGTATGGTACAGCAGAAACCATAAGTGTCATTTGGTGTGAATTTTCCTCCTCTTTGGGCTTAAGCCATGCAGGGATTTATTTTAGAGCACAAGAAAATGTTTAGTGCTGGTGTGGGACACGGGTACCCGACAGCCAAACGCTGGCAACTCTGTGCACCAACCTCTTCCTGGGAAAAGCTTCATCCTCAGCTTCACCCCAGGCTCCATAAACAACATCCACCATCAAAATAATACCCTTAGGATCGTGCCCACCCCTGGCTTGGGATGTGGATGTAGAAATCAGACCCAGGTATTGAAACTTTGGGGGATTTTATAATTTCTAACCCCAGGACAGCAGGAGAGAGGCTGTCCTGGGCTGCTGGGGTGAGGTTTTTAGTGTCCTTGCTCAGTGTTCACAGAGGTGTAAGGCTGCTCTCAGGCTGTGCAGTTGGGTGGTGGTCATGACTATCTGTGTGGTGCCTGTTTTCACAACAAAATTATGTCAAAGTGGGGAAAAAATGAGTAAAAACTGCTCAAAAATAGGCTTTATTTCCCCATGAAGCTCTTCTTGTTCAGTTGGTATCAAGGACAAATGAAGCAGTAACTGGAGTACAAACTGTCTCGTTCTGAAGGTTTCAAATTCAGTTCCTGGATCCCATTCAACCTTTTCCTTTGTTTGTGGTGTTGGGAACAGCCCTGGGATCAAGGGTCGTGCTGCTGCCACTTCTCCTTCCAGTGTCCAGCTTGGGCCTGATTGAAGGAGCAGGAAAGCTGAAAGAAACACAAACCACAACTATGAAGGGGGAAAAATATGCACCTCTACATGAGAAATTGGGAAGTGTTAATTAATAGAAAATCCTGGTTTGAAGTGCCTGAGCCTCTGCAGAGAGGCTCGTTAGGTGGCTGAATTAATTCAGGTCTGGAGGGCTGAGAGATCTTCTGGAACTCTGTTCCTCCACAAAGGTACAAAGCTTGTGGCCATGAGATGTGGAAATGTATAGAAGGGGTGCAGAATTTGGCATTCTGCTGCCTTTTGGCAGAGCTGGATGGGCTGTCATGGCCCCCCAGGGGCTCTCACCCCAAGAAATGGGTGACCCCCAGATGGTGTGGTGTCCCCAGAGCGATTCAAGGGTTGCACCCAGCACACCCTTGGAATTGAACAGCTCGTGGAGTGGAGGTGCCTGGCTTCATCTGAGCATCCTCAGTGTTGGGTGGATATTTCCCAGCCTGATCTACTGGAAAATTGAGGGTTTAACTGGTATTTATACAGATTTTGAAATTCTAGCAGGGGATCTCGATGGAAGAGCATCACTTGTGTGTGAGCAGTGCCTGGGGATGAGCAGAACCCAGTAGAAAACACTGAGTCTTGTGACTCATTTCAGCTGAATTGTCTTTTTGTCCTGGAGCTAGATGACCCCCAGAGCCCAGCCTTGGCATGTTCAGCTCCTCGGGGCAGATAAGATTCCCCAGACAAAATCCAGGGAGTTTTGGCAAGATAACTGTGCTCAGCATTGAGGGTGGTTTTGGCCTGGCAAGGAGTCAGGTGCCCTTGAGCTGGGGCTGCTCTGTCCCACAGAAAACAAGATGTGAAAAGCCTGGGATATCTCTCAGTGGTGACTTTCTCTCAGTCCATGGTTGTTTGGGTGCTAAAATTGAGAGAAAGCTCAAAGAGGAGAGGTAAAAATGTTTTCCAGGCTGGGTGGAAGCAGATGACTTTATGGGGGTCTCCTGCTTGAGGTGAGAAGTTCAGGAGTGAAGAAAGGGTGTAGAAACTTAGAAATAGGGAATCAACTGAGGCAGAGCTTGGACAACTGTCCTGGAACAGACATCAGAGGTGGAGACATCGGTGGGAGAGACCCAGAGCTCCACAGACCCACAGCAGAGGGAGCAGGGAGCCTTGGTGGGACTGAAATCTGCCTTTTTGTGACCTGATGTCTCACCCTGGAGTATCAGCAAAGGGGTTTTAGGGCTCCTGTCTGCCCTCTGAGCAATGCCTCAACTTTTCCTGGGCATTTTTCCTTGTCTGGGGAATGTAGGTGGGACCTGGATGGATTTCTAACAACTAAGATGGCTTAAAATAGGAGCTTCCATGCAAGGAGCAGCATTTAAATAACTTCTGAGGCTGATGTTAACAGGTTCCTCGTTGGGAAAATTTGGGAGAGGGAGAATTTGAGTGGAAAACATGTGAATGCTTAAAGCAGCAGCAAAATAATGTGTGTAGTAAAGCTGTGGTGCTCTAAATATTAAGGTTTATTGTACTTCTGTACATGCTTGGAGTGTAAAACCTGCTGTATGTTGGTTGATCTTGGAGGTGGTTCAATGCAGTGTGATTTTTCCAGTGTGGAGGAGCATTGGGAATGCCTGTAACTGGTTTGGCACATGCTGTTAATCTCCTCTTACAGCAGTGAGCTGGGTGAGAAACTGTCACCTGAAATCCTGGGATGCTGTGAGAGGGGTGTGGGGGGGGACACACAGGACCTTCTCCTTTAGCAAGCCTGAAAACAGTGAATTTTGTGATTTATTTTTAGTATCCAAAGGTCTCTTTTTGGAAGAGCAGGTGACTGGGGATTTTGTATGAGGTTCAAAATCTGGGATCTGCTCTGAGAAGTGATTTTGTAGGATAAGAATGTTGTAATTCAACAGTGATGGGACTACAGACCCTGATTCTGAGTGATCTTAACTTGATTTTCCAACTATGGCTCTTACCAGTTGTAGTATTGCAGTGGAATGTTTTCATTTAGCCTTTATTTAGAGAAAAAAAAACTTAATTTCAGTGTTTCTGGGGGGTTGTGACATCCCCTACACTCTGATTCCTCAGTTTATGGCTTTAATTCATGGATTTAAGTCAAGACTTTGAATTTATCAGGCTTGAAACTCCTCCCCTCCCAGTCAGTGAATATGCTGGCCAGTGAACAATACCAGTTTGATCAGGTTTGGGGATCATGTTGGGGAGGGTGGAAAAAATCCAAGATTGGTGTTACAAACCTTTTTATCACTGATTTTTTTTCCTTTGGTCTTATAATCACAGACCTCTCTGGGAGATCTGCCTGGAAATTCAATTTATTTCAGCCTTTTGCTACGAGAGTGTATTTTATAAGAAACTGGTGAATTCTGCTGCTGAAATCAGAGCTGCTCTTCAGATATTTCATTTCTCCTCCCACCCCAAAAATATTGAGACATTGGACACAGAGAAGTTGAATTATATTCTTGGAAAATAAGTATTTTAAGCAAATAGTGTCTTTTTCTGAGCTTCTGAGTTTGATTATTGGGAATGGAGATGAGAACAAATCCATTGTGCATCTCTTTGGGTGCTGTTGCTGTCTGGAAGGAGAAAACAAGGAGGATTTGCAAAGAAAACCCAACTTGTATCCAGGATTTCGTGTGTCTTGTGTTATCAGAGGTATATTACAACCACACATCCAATTAGGGATATAATTATGAAACAATGATGCTACTAAATGGTCTGGTTTAAGTTTTATCCTTGGTGTGTGCATCCTTCCAGGATGAGCTTCCTTAGGAAGCAGCAAACAGTGAGTTAGGAGTGAGTACATACTCCTAACATCAGCTTTTAACCTCTGAGAAAACAGGGCTTAAACCTTAATTAATTACCTGGTGGTTGAGCAACCCTTTGGAGTTGGACACAGGAGACTCTGGCCATCTCCTTCAGCCTTCCCAGCTCCTCACCCCACGGACAGGCCAGTCTGGCTTTGCTAGAGCTAAGCTTAGTTAGTCAGAGCTCTTAAGCCAGCCCTGTTTGGGTTCTGTGTCCTCTCTGCTGTCTCCTTTGTGGTCTCTACCCCAGACCATGAGGTTGAAGCTCATTTGCTGTAGTTTGGTTTCTCCCTCGGCTCTGGCGGCGCGGCGGGTGGTGAGGGAGGTGTTGGCTGATGGTCACCTCCGTGGCAGGAGATGAAATCCTGGTTGGAGCCTTTCTAGAAGGTGATGGCTGTGACCAGAGGGAGTGTGAGCAGTGGCTGTTCTTGCAGGCTTTGAGGTGCCTAAACCCAGCTCTTGGAACCAGCTGAAACACCTGGGAAGGATTTTTGGGGGGTAGAAAGGGGGTTTTGAGTGATTTTTCAAGGAAAGGTTAATGTGGAGGAACTGCTCTGGGCTTGTTGGAGCTCAGAGTTGTGTGGGAGGAATCCCAGTTACAGGCTGGGAGTGGAGCTCCTGGAGAGTCACCTGCTGGGAAGGACCTGAGGGTCCTGGTGGGTGAGAAACCAACCATAAGCCAGCAGTGAGCTCTGGCAGCTCTGAAGCCAATGGT